>CAWUFW010022491.1:0-94530 GCA_963921515.1 Calotriton arnoldi | reverse complement strand
TTGGGTTTGTACTTTGCCCTCCTGGACATGGGGTCAGCTCATCTTGGGTTGGCTTTGTTGCGTCCTTCATGGATTGGACAAGATGGCCTCATCTCCCCTGGACCTTGTTCCGCCCGGGGGCTGGTTCTTCGGGGGTGTGATGTGGATTGTCTCTGTTGGTGGTTTTCCGTGTGTTGGGATCATATCCTCAGCCACTTGGGTGGTCTTTTTCTCTGGAGACTGCTTTTCTGTGTTGAGTCGACTCCCGGGGTTCCCAGTGGGGGTTCATTCTTGGTACGTGCTGTTTATGGGCAGGATCTTCCCTGGGTTCCTGTTTGGTATTCTGATCCCCTGGAGTCCTTGGCTTGGAGCTCAGCCTTGCTTTGGCCTTGGTCACCCTTGGTTCTGGGACTGGGTTGGGTTCTGTATGGTTCAGGCCCGGTTGGGGTGTCCAGCCCTCATGGTTGACTTTTGGCTGGTCTCGGTCAGAGCTGGTTGAATCTGCTTTTCTCAGTTGAATTAGGCCCCCTCTGCTAAGGTTGTTTTGCTTCACCGAGATGCTTGTCGGAGGCTGTTCTGGCATGTTTTCGCTGTCTGTGCATGTCTGGCATTCTTGGCCCAGATGTTGGTCCTCAGGTTGCTGGGGTCATTGGGCTCTGTTGAGGTGTTTCCCTTCTGAAGCAGCTGTGGTGGCATATACTGTGTCACATGGAGGCAGCAGTATTCCAGGTTCTTTGGGCCCAGTTTCTATTTTGGCCTCTGTGGTTTCATCTGTCTTTTGGGATCCTCGATCTCGGGATTCTGATAAGAGGGTACTAATGACAGGCACTTGCCTAAGTTCTGCGCTGGTGTGCTGTTCAGGGCAATCTTTCCAAGGCAGTTTTTGTGCCCTCTGGGTGCCGTTGAGGCCAGATCAGCCTGGGGATCATTTTCGATGGAAGTGGCCTATCTGTGGCTTTGGTGGCAGTTCCCGTCAGGGCTTTGGGATGGTAGAGCAGTTAGTCAGCGTTTTCCTCCTTCCCAGGTTTTGACTCTCACAAGTCTTTAGTTGGGTGTGGGGTATTTTTTGTTCCTTTCCTGGCCCTGTTGGCTCCCCGGCTCCGGGGATAGGTTAATCAGTTTTGTGACTAGAGCTAGCTTGCTGGAATCTGGGATTTGGCTGTTTTGTCCATTCCTTGGCCGGTCTTCCTGTTGTGTGCCTTTCCCCATATTCCTCTAGTCCCCACTTTTTTGGTTGAGTTGCTGAGGGACTTCTGGAGGTTAGTGACGGTGGTTCTTTTTTTCGCCTTGTCACTCTTGGTTTGCCTGTCTAATTCTCTTGCCTGTCTGAGGACCCTGGGTGGTTCCTTGTTTCTCCTCTCTTTTGTGGCAGCTCCTTTGTTGTTTCTTCAGGGGCTTCATCTCTTGGATTGAATGTAGTTAAGTGTGGGTTGCGGTGCACAGGGCTTCCCTCTGCATTTGGCAGTGGTCCTCCATTAGTTTTATATACCTTCTCCTCTGAGTTTCTTTAGGGGGGCATTGAGGTAGTTTTTCAGCATGAGTAGGGGTTTCATTAGTGGTCCCCTGGAGTGTTCCCTGTCGGAGGTGTTACAGTTCTGTGTGGTGGTTTTGTGAGCCACTGGCATTGTCTATGTTGAAGTCCATGTGGGCACCTGTCTTTGCATGTTGGTTCCCTTGGTGGTTCCTGGATGTGTTTGTCCACTGGGTGGCAATGTGCTGAGTGGCATTCTCTACTTGCCCTTAGTATGGCCACTGCTCCCTTTCTTGGACTTGCTTCTTGTGTTGGGGGTTCTGGGATGTGCCTCTTTAGCACCTTTGGGGTTGATAGACATCTCTCTTGTCATGTTTCCAGTTGTGTCTTTTATTTGGTGGCCTTTGTTTCCACCAGGCAGTTTGAGGCCTTAGGGGTTCTGATGGCTACGGGTCTGTTGTTTTCTGCTATTGGCCTTTTGCTGCATCAGCTTCTTCATTTGTGCCAAAGGTGGCATTTCTAGTTTCTACTTCTTAGGGACTGATTCTGCCTGCTTTGGTGGCTGCTTCTGGGTCAGCTGCATTTGTTCTGTGCTCCTTGTTGGTCGTGCAGCTAGCCTGGCTGGTTTGCTGGGGTTGCGCATCTTCCTTGGAGGAGATTGACCCTTTGTTTTTTTCTTTTTGAGGCTTTCTCCTGGTGGGGGTGAGGCCTTGATCTTTGTCCATTGTTCAGGGATTCAGTATCCTCCCATGGCTGGGGTGCAAGGGGACTCTTTACAGGGTGTGGCACCTTCTTGGGTTGCATTTGTAGAGGGGTCTGTTTCGGCCAGCTGCTGGGTTGCTCCTTGGGCCTCCATTTGCTATCTTGACAGGCATTGTCTTCTCATGATTGTGTTACGTGTTGGTTCCCAATTTTTTGAGTTGGGGGTTTGCGTGCTGTGGGCTCCGGACTTGTGTTATGGCCTGTGTTGCTGCATCACTTATGGGTATGACTGTTTGGTGCTCTATCCTTTTGTGTTTCTTTCTATATGAAAGCCGGATTTCTGGCTTGGGTATTATCACATTGTAATGAATGGGATGAGGACAGGAGGGATCTGGGTTAATGCCCTATTACTTACTGGTAATCTTCATTATTCCTGGTCCTGTTGTCCTCATCCTATTCATTACGCCCCTCCCTCACGGACGGCCGGCCTTCAAATGTGGGGCTTGGTAGTTCAGAAGGAATGCTGGGTAGGTACGCCTTAAGTACTCCCGGTGGGAGGGGGTGGGGTATGTTTCCAGTATTCCTTTCGTTCTTTTTTCTATCTGTGAGATAAATATATCTCGCCTTGTATTGAATGGGATGAGGACAACAGGACTAGGAGTAATGAAGATTACCTGTAAGTAAAAGGTCATTTATTGCAACAAAGCTTGATTTGTAAGATAACTGTTAAAACCTAATACTTTGTGATTTATAAAGATGGCCTATTTAGCTGTTCGCATCACAGTAAGACATATAAGAAAAACAATAAATACAACACAAATTGATGGTCAGCATAAAGGAAAGATAAAAAATAAACCTTTCTTTGTGAACGTCATACAAAGATATCTAAGAAAATGTTGCTATTGGCAATGGGAATGCTACTCCTCATAACTTGCCTAGTACATGGCATTCTCTTTCTCTTCTTTCAGTAAAAGCATACAAAGATCTCTGGCAAATTTACTGGAGAAGCAATTGACATATTGACGTAAAATTGTGTTGTGATTGGCTGTGGCTTCATGCTGTGTCCTAAACTCTGACTGCACCTCTTATGTCGCCTTGAGTTAGGGATACATTTAAAAGTGCATTGAGCATGTAAAAGGGCATTGCATTTATTTGTAAATGCAACATTGTTGGTGTTCACCATATTTTATAATGATCATCTTGGTACTAGCATAGAAGACCAATTTTACTAACCCTACCTAACTACTCCGCAGATGGAAAGTCAGCCACCTCTGTATTTTTCTGCAGCCATGTGGAATATGAGAACAGAGCATTTTGGTAGGACCTGATTCTGTGAATCAGGATCTCTGATTTCCAGCCACAGATGTAAAATTGTATTCATGCAATATTGATTTTTATGTTAAAAAATATTATACAAAGAGTCACTTAACTAGCCATAAGCAAAGAGGTACCATGGGCTTGGATTTACTAGAAGTACCGGAGGTTGACATAGATGCTAGCTTTGGTGCCTACGTGATCTTATACAGCCGCTATATGTATCGGTGTTTGAACCAAAGGTGTTAAGTTTTTTATACCCCATAGGTCAAATCAGCATTTATTCTTATGAAGTAGATAAAATGAGTGCCACTGAAATAGGTAACAACAAACATCATTAACAGGCAATAGAGGTAAGAAACAACCTGCAAGGTGAACATGTGCTCTAGAAATATGTCTATTATATTTTAAGTGTAAATCTACACTAGAGAGGAGGTTTATATGGAACACAATTCACAGGCTATTTAATGGTCTATTTGAGTGTTTGTTTAAAAAGATTGTTCCAGCTATTAAAGAATGTGTGCTATCTACAGCAATTCTTTCTCGCACTAACCCTATAGCCTAAATTGTGAGTGGACTTTTAATACTGATTGGAACCAAAACAGGATCTTCTGCCCATATTAGTATCTATAACCCATAGCCATACCATATCCCATGTGTGACCTATGTGTTAGTTTAAGGGCTGCAGACAAAATGGAAAATGGAGAGTAGTTGTCACTTCAAGTCTCAGAGGGCCTCATTTATGGCATTTTTGCGTGGGGCAGTGCAGCAAGACACCTTGCTGCGCTGCCCTACGCCAAAGTGAAAGTACAGGAATGCATCGTGTTTAACCAGTACAGTGCATTCCTGTCCTTTCTCCCTGTGCTGGCGCTGTTTAGGCAGCCTAGCGCCAACGTAGGCACCGGTGCAAGGGTGCCTTCTTTGCAGGCAGGATTTTTTTTTGTGCAGGAAGGGGCACCGTCCTGCACAAAAAAAATCCTACAAGGTCTTTTTCTCTTTCTTTGTGTGCTGTAGAATGCAATACACATGGAAAGACGAAAACATTAGGAAAATAAACATATTTCTCCTTGTTACGACTCACCTCTGGAGGGGACAGATTTGACACTTCCCCAGGTCTACATCACTTTGTAAATCTGGCACAGTGTAAAATTCCATGGGTGTTGAATGGGAAAATCCTCTGCAAAACCCATGAAATGCCTCCCTGGTGCAGAGTAAATCGTTTGCACGATATCACCTTACTCATGGGTTATAAGGCTGCTCAAAGTCACGCAAGGTGGCTTTGGTGTGGCTTCATAAATTTTTATGAGAGCCCTTCGTCACGCATGTACCGCTTTACGTGGTGCAAAAGTGACGCAGGGCTCTCATAATTGAGCCCCAGAGTTTATTAAACATTACAATTTCATTGAAAATGGTCATATGAATCACCTCTATAGCCTATGATTTAATGGGTTTATCTTTCTAGAAAGACTCGCTTACTATTTAAAGACAATTCAGGATTTCATGCCTCCTCGTATTGTGGGGGATATTAGCAACAACTTGCGATAATTATCGCAAACCGCGCTTAGCGTTTTTTTTAATCGCCGCGTATCGCTGGATTTTATCGCGGAGATAACACGTTATTAGCAACGTTTATCTCCAATGCGATAAAATATCCAGCGATAGCGGCGAAATGCGTGAATATCGCTGGAAATCCAGCGATATTCACGCATTAACGCCATGGGGGACTTAGCCTGACAATCCACCTCCCATTGAACAAGCAGGTAAGTCATGTTTTTAGCAGGTGTTAAATTCTAGCGATAATCGCGCTTAGCGCAAGTTTTTTTATCGCTTTGCGTGCGTTGCTAATAGGGGGAAGTTGTGTTAGCGACTGTTTTCAGTCGCTTTTAGTTGGGAACGCCTACCTTGCATGTCATTAGCGATAATTATCGCTGGCATGCAAGGCGATAGGAAAACCGGCCGCTATCGCCAGAAAGCTGTCGCTAACGCCTGTTAGCGACAGCTTGCTGATAGGGCGATAAAAATATCGCTGCTTTAGCGGCAAAAAGTGCCGCTAAAGTGGCGATACTGCCCTTGCTAATATGCCCCTGTATTTGAAGCATAATTAAGCCTCAAAAGCTTTACGAAAATGCATTAACAATTTTCGGTGTATTAATATAAAATAACAACATATTCAAAGGATTTTAAAATTCTAAATAGAGTAGACTTTGGAATTTATTACAATTTTAGTTGCATTTTTTTGGTGGACATGAATTTTCTGGAAAGGCATTTTAAATTACTTCACTGTTTAGTTAATATCTAGAAATGAGGACACTTGCTGAACGATTCTCTACTCGGGTAATAGCTCCAAATAATGGAATGTACAATTATGTCTTCTGTCAGTAACTTTTAGGTCATAGGATCAAGTTTTCAACTATGACCGCAAGAAAGGAACGAATTTTGCTTTGATACTGAAAACTGGCAGTTCTTTTTTTCACAAAGCGGCCCACATTTCACAGATAACAGCAAAAGACAATTCTGCTCGGCGAATATTTCATTTGTCTGGCTCACTTTTTGCCATTCATTTTATGATTGTGTCCTTTGTACAATAGCTGCTACCTTTTGCTTGAAAAGAGACAAAAGGTCAGAGAGGTTGGAACAAAGTCAACTAAAGCTCATTAAATAAAAGCTACTCCTTTGGCGCTTGATCATAAAACTGAATCCGAAGAATTGTAGATAAAGTTTCTGTAATGCTGGCATACAGCTGCTATCAGTGCATATGTTTCTCTTCCTCCACTATCAAACAATGAACTATATCCCATGCACGCCATTATTTCTTGTGAAACGGACATATTATGTGCGACTCAAAAGGTTTTTGCAAACGTGAGCAGATCTTTGTATGTGCAAAATCTGATTTTCTGTTGCAAACTCACTGATTGTTATTTGATCAGCAGACATTTACAGGCTGGACGCGCATTATACATGAATTATATTCGTGGAGCCTGACTGCAACCCTAGGACAGGTAGTTCTGGCGCTAGTTCTTGCACTGAAAAAAAAGACTAACTGGTCGATAAAAGAAAAAGAGGCAAAATCAGAATTTATAACAGCAGCTTATAGGAGGTAAGATACCAGAATATTACAGCGGTGAGTCCTCCATTAATGAGGAGGAGCGTTGTCTCACTGCTCTCTCAGCAGTGCAAAAAGGAAAAAGAAAATTATAATAAAATGATGTTATTAACATTTTATTTTTCAACACTGAGGCAGTCTCGGGTAGGGCAGGGCTGGGCTAGGCTATCCTGACAGACCAGGGAGGAGGAGTGGTGTGCACCATAAGTGCGCATGTCAGTTTGACGGGCCGTCTTAGGACGGCCAAACCGACATGCGCACTTAGCATTTCTCCAACCCAGGCTGTGGTGCGCAGCCAGGTGGAGAACAGACACAAGCTCCCAAGCCCTTTCTGAGCACCAAACTTGGCAGCTCAGACCAATCCCTGTGCTTCTCTCATGCTGGTAATAGTATTACCAGCATGACTGCAGTGCTGTGATTGGCTTAGGGAAGTCTGGGAGCCTGTGCACTGCTGGGAGTCGACAGGAACAGAAGAGGATAAAGGCAGCAGCCAGCAGGTAAGAAATATTTTCTTTGTTTTCCTCCCTCTCGTGCTGGCTCACCACTTCTGTTCCGCAGCATCCGCCACTGGAACATTATAATCAAAATATCTGATCAAGCTATTATGTTCTAAATTTGTTTCACAGATATCATTAAATTAAAGTTAAACATGTAAATTCTAAACTCAATGGGACAATATTTGTGTAAACGATACTTAGAGCACACTACCAGACGATATTTTTTTGCCAGCAATATTTTGATATATGACCCCTTTAGGAAAGAGCCAGTTTATAAACCCTTTCCAGGAAAGTGAGTAAAATGGGGACATCTAAGAGAGTGTACAAGATGGTTTCAGGCCTTAGCCGTAAGAGGATCCTGTCCCCCGATTGGTTCAGTCGGGAAGATATCTGGAAAAGGAATGAGGAATAAAGATCATCGAGAAGTTCAACTATTTTGTCACTACCAATTCAGAAAAAAGGTATAGAGGCATAAGTACTTGAAGAAAAACATGCTAATAGGCAACCAGTGATGGGATGTCAGATATGATGATATGTAGAGAACCAATTAACAAAGAGAATGTGTCATACTGCTACATTCTGCACGATCTAGAAGCAAGAAAAGCATTTGGGGAGACCCAAATAGAGAGTATTACAATGTTCAATAAGTGAAGAGAAATACATTTTTCAGTGTCTTGAGAAAGTAGTGGCATTCAATTGACCGTACAGATATCATGCTAGTAACTGAAGGAAAAGTTCAAAGAGGTCACTCAGTTGTGTGCGAAGTTCTTTGGGAAAGGGGACCTGTGCTATTAGAACACTATTTGTAAGACCAGGTAGTGTTCAAACCTACCAATGTGATGGCTTTCATTTCATCTGTGTTTAGTCTGAGGGAGTTCTGGAACATCCAGGTAGATATACCTGTGAGGCAGTTTTAAAATTGTTTTCAGAGGTGGATGTGTCACTGTTTATGTAGTCGTTAACGGTCTGATTTAGATCTTGACAGTGCTCCTGCCGTCCCTCTGTGGCGGCGGTTTCAAGTACTTGGTGGAGTTGACCGAGTTCCGCATGACGTATTTAGATGTGTGCTGACTTTGTTGGCTCTGTCATCATCAGATCAGTGGATTTCCACTGAGCCTATTTAGATGTCCCCGTTGTACCCTGGCGGCAGTTTGATGGAGTGAGTCCCTGGTGGAGTGGAAACTTGTTAGTTAAACTTATTTTCATGTCAATACAAATATATGTTGGGTTTGCCCAACATATGTAGGTAATGTGTTATGCCCCTTTTTGTTACATATTGCAAGCCACACAAACAACACACTATTGAATGCACACCTGAAGGCACCCCAAGCGCAACACCCCCAAGCAACACCCCCAAGCACCATAACAACAATATTTTCTTTTAAGTGTCAATACAGGTGTGTTCATTTTAACTTGATAAGTTGGAGAATGAACACTACTGCATTACTCATAAGAAAATATTGTATGTAAGAGCAATGCAAAAATACACATTTGTCAACACACGATTCATAATAAGACAATTGTAAAAGTTGCTTCCCTTAGATCCTGGCATCAACAGAGTCGTTTGGCATTGTGGTGGAGTCGGAGCTGCAAAGAAGGGACCTGGACGATGGGGTTCAAGACGGAAACAGAAGTGGAAAACGGTAATAAATGTAAGTTCTTACCTCTTTTCCTTCGATTCCGCCAACTCAAGGTAAGAGGGATTCCCACCACAGTTGCCTCGATGGAAAGCCAAATCGTGATTAGCTCTGTGGTCATCTTGGCTGGACTCCCGCCGTCAGCCGATTCTGCTTATGGCTCTGTCGACGTTAGTGAGAATTCCTGGTGGATTCAATGGGGCTCTGGCGATCTTTCATCCATTGACCCGTCAACATCTAAATCAAGTGGGAGGACCACCAATTAGGCGGGCGGTGAATCCATCTAAAAAAAGTGATGGCGGGGTCATTACAGCCAGGATCTAAATCAGGACCTAAGTAGGGAAACATCCACACACAACAGGAAAATAAGGCTAAAATAATGAATGAGTGTGGCCAAATGGGCAGTATATTTATTTATGTTGGTGGCACTGAGTGCAAAGTCATGTGAAATGGCCAATTAATAAGGAGAGAGAAACCATGATGAAGATCAAATAAAGATCAAGAGGAGTGAGGGCAGCCATCTCTCTCTTGTCAGGGCAGATGCAGATGTCATCCATTTTAGAGACGAGATTAGCCATAGTGATTGATGTGTGCTGGTCTGAATCAAGACAGGGCATGCCCAGTGTTATAAAGGATTTAGTGACACAAAAGGGGGAGCATACATATGACTTTCTATCACCAGACTTTCTGTCACCTTGGATCTTTCTTCAAGCAGGGGTGAGACAGAAGGTGCTCATAGGAAGTTGCCAGCATTAATAGGAGAACACCCAAACTCATTTATGTTCACAAAAATGTTGTAGGTTTTTTCAATCTTGAAAACGCATTCAAAATCGCTAATTCAAGAGGCAGAAGCAAATCCTTTTCTAAGGTGGGGAAAACAGTAAACCTCCATCATTCATGTGGATTAAGGAAAATGTGTTTTTTTTCTTGTGGAATTCCCAATCTATGTAAAATCTACAAAAATAGATGGCTAGGAAAATGCCAGAAATTTTTGATTTCTGCAGATTTCTGTTTGCACATTGTACCTGCATTCAGCCAAGTTGGTAATAACCCCAACCTTGTCAGAGTGAACCACTATAGTTGCAAATAAACCTCGCCTCTCCTGTTAGCTAGGGCACAGAGCAGACAGGCTTAAATTAGAGGCAATGTGTAAAGTATTTATGCAGTACAAAAACAGTAATAAAGTCAAAACACAAGATAAGGAACATCCCAAACCAATTCAGACAAATGGAATAAATTAATACATTTCAATAAATAAAACGAAACCAAAACAACAAAAAATGCAATAAGGGAAACCAGACTTAAAATTTTAAGTTTCAAAATCATTCTCATGTTTTAAATAGAGTTCTAGGTTTAGTCGACCCTTGCTGTTTACACTTACCGTGATATAATCAAATAAAACCACTTTGTAAACACACACAACTGTAGTCATTTTACTAAAATTACAATCAATTGTGATAAATGCCTTGCAATAAAATTAAATGGACATGTAATGGAAAACGTAAACTTTCCACAAGGTTATTCGTTAGGAATTGTGAAAGTATCTGTGTTTAATTGCTTTAAGAGAATAGCAGATATTTGTAATCAATGAATCTTCAATCCCTGATAGCTCCGTCATTTCAATAGTGAATAAGTCCCCATCCTTGCATAAAATATCATCATCTTATCACGTCTGATTGTGGAAGCGTTTTCTGACTTATGGCAAAGAAAGGACTAAAGTTGAAAAACGATCCATACGCTTTATAACGTAACTGTGAATCCCTGTAATTAAGCTCTCTCTAACAGTGCAATTTCTGATGCTATGTGGACTTCCGGAACATTGCAGAGATTTTTCAGATGATCCGGTGTAACATATTTGCCTTTTCTGCATGAACTCCAAAACATTTCACTTTTCATGGACCCTGTTTTTTCTTGTAATTATGACTCTGTACAACTTGGCACTACCATTCAATACCAAAGTGTGTATGCTGTATCCCTAAATCTGTCATTTTAAATTATCTACACCCAAATTAATTTTTAATTTCAAATAATTTTGATTGGGTATTTCAACAGAAAGAACTAAAGAAAGACAATACAGCTTATACATGGTGAAAAATGCATGTGAATAGCAGCTGACAGTTTTCTAGTACAAGTATGGTTAATGGTGATGAGCAGTAGGAATGGGAAGAAAACCCAATCAATACAAGTCAAATCAAAACATATTCGAAGGGAGGACAAAGGAAGTGATAAATGAACAGGTAGTGGGCTCATGCGCTGGGTGCCACAAACCAATGAACTAGTGCATATTGACAGGAAAGCTCCTTTAAAATACAAATTGAGACGTCTCCAGATACATTTCATCAGACATGTAGTTTGCAGAACATGCAACATATATAGAGGATTTATGGAGGTTTGGTAGTGACAAAATGGTTATTGAGTGTATTCCTACACCCAAATTATTGACTTATCCTTCAAGTAAGACATCCGGTGCAGAAACCGCACCACTGTCGTAAAAGTTAAATATCATATGTAGTTCTGCAGTTTGTATTTACATCCCCAACATATATGATCAAAATATATGTTTGCAGCTGGCACCATTGGGCTCTGGCAGGAGCCTTGTTTAAAAGCACTGTAGTGCCACTTAAACATAAAAAGTAATTTGGCCTTTAGGAAAACCTATGTGAATGTATTAGCTATGTCATGCCTAATGAGTGCCTTTAAGCTGAGAAGTTTATGCTGCATATTAAGGAAAAGTATATCCCCCACAGTGAACTGTTGCAAAAGGCGGTTTATCGTTGTGACAAAGTTATTTTCTGGGCACTATTGTCAATGGTGGAAGAAAACTTCTGATTGACTTAGTGGAAAAGTAACTTTGCAAAAATGTACTTTGTGGTACCCAAGATTATACTTGTTTAGAACTGGTTTGCCCACCAACCCTGATCCAAAGGCAAAATTCACATATCAGAATGGTAGTAAATGACTTTCCTCCTGGAAGACAATTGGTTTGCCTCTGGAAGAGGCAAGACAAGTAGAGTGGTGTAACCGGTGGCCACTTAGCAGGGCACAGAAAAAGTTGTCAGTTTTCACAGTCTTTCCTTTGCTGTGGAGATCCCAAATGGGGGTCTCAGAAATTGAAATCATTCATGCCCACAGCCGAACTGTACTTTCTGTCTGTACTCCTGTTAGACCTGGCATCCTTGGCGTGGGTCTCCCTTGCATTTTTTTATGATGCCTCCAATGTTATTGATCTGTTTTTGCTGGTTTAGATGCTTTGGGCACTGTGCCACTGCTATTCAGTGACACAGTGCAAGTGCTCCCTATTGTAAATTGATGTATGTATTAGTGACTCCATGATTGGATGATTGGTTTACTTGTCAGTCCCTAGTACAGTGCACTGAGTGTGCCCAGGGCTTGTAAATCCAATGCCGCTGGTGGGCTTGCAGCACTGGTTGTGCCACCCACAGAAGCAGCTTGTAAAATGTGTCTCAGGCCTGCCATTGCAGAGCATGTGTGCAGCCTAGGCTGCCATGTCGACTTGGTGAGTACACCCACTTACCAGTCCCTAAACCTTCCCTTTACTGCATGTTGGTCACCCCTAAAGTAAGCCCTAGGGCAGGGTGCATTGTAAGTACAAGGTGGGACATGCCCTGGTGTGTGTGGCATGTTCTAATAGTGAATTACAGCCATTTTCGTTTTTCACTATTGCAAGGCTACCTGCTCCCCATAGGCCAGAATGGGCAGACTGACTATTACACCTTATAGTCAGAACTGACCCAGGGAACATGGTAGAAAAACGAATTTAGTATGCCTGAACTCAGAATGATAAAATACATCTTTTAGTGAAGTTGGTTTTAACATTCTGTGTTTGAAAATACCACTTTTAGAAAGTGGGTATTTTCTTGCCTAACTATCCAAGCCTGCCTCTGCTAGGTTGTGTATTCCTTGTCTGGAGATTGAGTGACAGGGGCTGGGGGTGGCTACAGGAGACAGGGTGAGTCAGCACAGGGCTGAATAGAAAGATCTGCATCCAGAGTGGAGGGAGGAGTTGCACCTGGGTCTGAATAGGACTGTGCCTGCCTTCCACAATGCTGGCTCCACCTCCTGCCGGGCGGCTGAGCACTCTGCCCCACATTCTGAAAGGAAAGAAGGAGTCAGAAAAACAAAGTGCTCCAGGACTGACCAGAACTGGTTTTGGGCTAGGCAGAGGCCTCTCTGCCTCTAGAGAACAAAGAGAAAAGGTGTATAAAAAGGGGACCCAGACCCCTAGGAAATTAGATCACTTTTGGGAAACAAGAAGAAACCTTTGCTGAGGAGCGGAACCAAGAAGAAACTGAGGAGAGACTATCCCTAAGCCTGAAGTGCTGCTTGGGGGATTGGCCTGCAGTGGTTTGCCTGACTGCCAAAGAAAGGAGAAGGGAACTTTGTGTGTACTTTCATCAACTTGTGAAGGATCTCCAAGGGCTTGATTTTAGAGCTTGCCTCCTGCTGAAGTCTCAGGGACAACAGACTTCACCCACCAGCTCCCCCTGTATTCCCTTGCTGGGAATTTGGACCTTCAGACACACTTGCGTGTCTCTGGGAGCTGGAAGCGCGACTCAACACGAAGAAGCGTGTTGCCGCAGCCGCTGAGTCTCGCATCGCCGGAGAAGAGTGTCGCCGTCGCATCAGACGCCGGCGCATCCCCGAAGAAGCGCGCAGCATCCTTCGAAACGCCTCGCAGCACCGGAGAAGAGTGTCGCCGTCGCATCAGACGCCGTCGCATCCCCGGGGCAGAGCATCGACCTCGCATCAGACGCCGACGCATCGCAACATGAGGCGGGCCCCGCATCCCAGGAGAAGATCGTCGACCTCGCAACAGACGCCGTCGCATCGCCAGGGAAGCATGTCGCAGGGCCTGTCGCGGCTCCAAAGACTCATCGCAATCGCCGCACGGCCGTCGGGCGTGCACGCATCACATCTTTGTTGTCGCAACCTCAAGAAGACGCCACTTTGTTTCTTTTGCACCAGATCTTCAAAGCATCACCGTCCTTGCGTGTAAGGGACTACCGCATCACCTTCCCTGCAACACTTTTCGTTGCCCTGCGTTACGCATCTTAAGGTACATTGAACTCAAAGTGTCGCATTGCTATTTTAAGAGACTCAAGCTAATTCTACCATCCTTAAAGTACAGTATTGTGGATTATTTATGTCATTTATGGTCTTGTGGTAAATCTATATAAAAGATACTTATTTTTATAATACAACCTGTGTGGTGTCCATTTGTAATGTTGTCACTAGATTACTGTATGTGTTCACAAATGCTTTACACACTGCCTCTGAACTAAGCCTGTCTGCTCGTGCCAAGCTACCAAGAGGGTGAGCAGGGGTTATTTCAGGAGTGTACCCCTTATCCTGACTAGAAGCAAGGGTCCCTATTTGGACAAAGGTACCTACCTCTGCCAACTAGAGACCCCCAGTTCTAACATTGGTGGTCAGCGGTGAGGATTCTGGACTTGCATTTGTGACTCATGTACAGTGATTGGTGAACACTACCTAGTGAGTGCAGACCATAACGCAACCACATACTTTTGGTAGATATTCGTTTCTGGGACTTTCTATTTTTGCTAAAAACTGCCAAGTTTAATCACCATGGAAAAAGCAGCATCTGTAGTATCTGTTGATAATGATTGGGAAGAGGAGAAACTGGAATGCTACACCGTTAACCAGCTCAAGCATTTCTGCAGGAAGTTCAAAGTTTCTATGACCGGAATCTCCAAGAAGGATTATTTCCAAAAGGCGCTGAGGGCCTGGGTCGAAGCAACGAATACCCCTGAGAATGAGGAGGGGGCTGAGAATATAATTGAGCAGCTGGATGGGCCAGTAGGTCCAGGGGAGAGGAGAGCATCTTCCCCCATAAGTAGCAGTGTATCTGCCCGAGGTCTGTCCCCAGAAGAGCTGGAGGACAGAGAAAAGAGTAGGATGCATGAAATGGAGCTGACCAAGCTCAAGTTCAATGGGCAGTTGGAATTTGAATTGCAATCTAGAAAGTTGGCCTTAGAGGAGAAAAGAATGGATCAGGAGCATGAAAAAAGTTTGAGGGAGATGGAGTTTAGAGCCAAGAAATTAGAGATTACTCCCTCTGGTGGCAGCACACCGTCAGTGCCTGGTGAGGCCAGGGTGTATATTCCTAAAGATGTAGTTAAGGAGTTTTGTAAAAATGATGATATTGGGCAATGGTTCAAGGCCTATGAGGTAGCCATGACTTCCCACCGGGTCCCTGAGAAGGATTGGGGAGAGGGGTTGTGGGGTCGGTTCCTTAGTGAGGGACGGGATACCTTGTTGGACTTGCCCTCTGAAGTCTATAATTCCTACAGCCACATGAAAAATGCGTGGATGACCAGGTATGGGTTGACTCCTGAACTCTATAGGCAGAGATTCAGGAACTGTAAGAAGATTGAAAACAGTACCTGGGTTGAATATGTGACCTTTTTTTGCAGAGCCTTGGATGGTTGGGTAAAGGGTAGCAAAGCAAATGATTTTCAGGCGCTCTTTGATTTGATTGCATGGGAGCACTTGTCCAGTAATTGTTTTCCTGAGCTACGCCAGCACCTGATTGACAGTAGGCTGACTAACCCTAGGCAGCTTGCTGAGGAGGCGGACCGCTGGGTGAGCACCCGGGTCCACAAGGGTCACGTGGGAGACTCCGCCAAGGGTGGGCAGGGTCCCCAGCAGATGAGTGGGCGGGACAAGGATAAACAGAGGGCATTCCAGGGAGGGCCCCAAAGTAAACCCCAAGGGAACCAAGGGAAAGGTTCCCAGCCTCCCCCTGAGAAAAAGCACGGGGCCCCGACAGGTCCACCTGTCCATAGGGGACCCCTGGTGTGCTACAGATGTGGCGCCCTAGGCCACAGGGCCAATGAACCCCAGTGCCCCTTGTTTGGAAAGCCAGCACCCCCTGGTGCAGTCCCCGGCAGTTGGCTAGTGTAGCCCTGGGGAGGAGGTGGGTGCCCAAGATGGGTGGGATCCTGTAATATTGTCCCTTGTCTCTTTAGGAGACTCTGAGATGGTCCCTAGGACCCAACTGCCTGAGAACACTAAGAAATACAGGCAGTGGGTGACCATCAATGGCCAAAGGGTGGAGGCTCTGAGAGACACAGGAGCCAGTGTGACAGCTGTCAAGTGTCACCTGGTGTCTAAAGAGCAGGTGGTCCCTGATGCATTCTATCCAGTTGTTGCCACTGACAACACAGAGAGCCACTGCAAGGTGGCTCAGGTTCCCTTTGAGTGGGGGGGGGTCTCTGGTACTCTTCAAGTAGCTGTGAGGCCAGCCATGCCTGTTGACTGTTTGTTAGGGAACGATTTGGAGAGCTCCCCTTGGACTAAGGTGGAGCGGAGTGCTCATTTGGAGATGTTGGGCTTGTCTGATTGGGCGTGTGTGACCACCCGGTCCATGGCAGCCAGAGGTGTTCAAGAGGACCTGGAGCCTGAGAGGGAGGCCCAGGTGCCTGCCGGAGAGAGAAGAGGCAGGGGGCGCGGGAAACCGGCCCCCGAAGTTCCCACGGTCCAGGAGGAGGCAGACCCTGAGGGGGATGCCCTGGAGCCTACAGGGGAACAGGTAGCTGAACTGGGGGACCTGCCTGAGCTGACCCATTGGCAGCAAGATGGAGGACCCTCCAGGGAGGAGTTCTGCGAGGAGCAGAACAAGTGCCCTTCTCTCGTGGGTCTGAGGCAACAGGCCACAGACCAGGCAGCAGGTGATCAGTCTGGATCACATTGGATCTACTGGGAGAATGGTCTCCTGTATAGCGAGCCTAAGGTTGCTGAGCCTGGGTCAGCCCGTGTGCTGGTGGTACCCCAGTGCTTCAGAGCCTTCCTACTGGGTTTGGCTCATGATGTGCCTTTAGCAGGACATCTGGGGCAGGACAAGACCTTTGAAAGGCTTGTCACCCATTTCTTTTGGCACCAGATGCGCAGGAGTGCCGCCACTCACTGCAGGACTTGTCAGATTTGCCAGGCAAGTGGAAAGAGTGGGAGGAAGCACAAGGCTCCTCTCCAACCATTCCCTGTGGTCAGCACCCCCTTTGAACGGGTGGGTATTGACATTGTGGGGCCACTGGACCCCAAGACAGCTATGGGCATCAGGTTCATCCTGGTCTTGGTGGACCATGCCACCCGGTACCCTGAAGCCATCTCTCTGAGGACAGTGACGGCCCCCATGGTGGCACGGGCACTGATGGGAATTTTCTCACGTGTGGGGTTCCCTCAAGAGGTGGTGTCTGACAGAGATACTAACTTCATATCCAAGTATATGAAGTCCCTGTGGCAGGAGTGCGGTCTAACGTACAAGTTCACCACTCCTTACCACCCCCAAGGAAATGGGTTGGTTGAGAGATTCAACCGGACCCTGAAGGGCATGATTATGGGTCTGGAAGAACCCATGAGGCGTAAGTGGGACGTCCTCTTGCCATGCCTTCTTTTTGCATACCGTGAGGTGCCACAGAAGTCTCTAGGGTTCAGCCCCTTTGAGCTTCTGTATGGTCACCCAGTGAGAGGACCTCTGAGTTTGGTCAAGGAAGGCTGGGAGCAATCTCCCAGGAAACCTCCCCAGGATGTATATAGCTACATGCTGGCCTTCAGGAACCAAACTAGGCGTTTCAGGCAACTTGCTGAGGCAAATCTGGAAGCCAGCCAGGAGGAAATGAAGCGGTGGTACGACCAGAATGCCACTCTGGTTGAGCTTCAACCTGGTCAGAAAGTTTGGGTCATGGCCCCAGTGGAGCCCTGTGTGCTCCAGGATAAGTGGACCGGACCCTTTGAGGTGGTGGAGCGCAAGAGTCCTGTTACCTACTTGGTGGACATGCGGTCTCCCAGGAACCCCTTGCGGGTCCTGCACGTCAACCGCCTGAAGCCCCACTTGGAGAGGTCCCAAGTGGGCATGCTCTTAGCTACAGATGCTGGGATGGAGGAGGAGACTGAGCCTCTTCCTGACCTCCTGTCAGCCCAAGAGCAAGATGGATCAGTGGAGGGTGTAAACCTCTCTACCCCCTGACACCTGAGCAGCAAGGTGACTGTCGCCAACTGTTGGGGCAGTTTCCTGACCTGTTCTCCCTGGTTCCTAGTGTCACTGACTGGTGCGTCCATGATGTGGACACTGGGGACAGTCTTCCTGTCAAGCACAAGGCTTACAGGGTGACTGACAGGGTGAGAGCTTGCATCAAGGAGGAGGTCTCCAAGATGTTTGCATTGGGGGTAATTGAGTCCTCTCACAGCCCTTGGGCCAGCCCAGTGGTCTTGGTCCCAAAGGCTGCCGCGCCTGGTGCCACACCCGAACTCCGGTTCTGTGTGGACTACCGAGGACTCAATTCCGTCACCAGGACTGACGCACACCCCATCCCCAGAGTTGATGAGCTCATAGATCGGTTAGGGGCTGCCGGGTACCTCAGTACGTTTGACTTAACGTCTGGGTACTGGCAGATCGCCTTGACTGATGGGGCAAAGGAGAGGTCAGCATTCTCCACACCAGATGGGCACTACCAATTCCGGGTGATGCCCTTTGGGATGAAGAATGCCCCTGCCACCTTTCAGAGGTTGGTCAACCAGGTGTTGGTTGGACTGGAGGACTTCAGTGCCGCCTACCTGGATGACATCGCAGTGTTCAGCGCCAGTTGGGAAGAACATCTGCGCCACCTCTGGGAAGTGTTGATGGCTCTGCGGAGGGCAGGCCTCACGATCAAGGCGAGTAAGTGCCAGATCGGGCAGGGTTCTGTGGTGTACTTGGGACACCAGGTTGGGAGCGGCCAGGTGGCGCCCCTACAGCCCAAGATAGATACCATTCTGGCTTGGGAGCCCCCAAAGACCCAGACAGCGGTGAGAGCCTTCCTAGGACTCACCGGGTATTACAGGAGATTTGTCAAGGGGTATGGCAGCATGGTTGCACCCTTGACAGAGCTGACTTCCAGGAAGCAGCCCAAGAGAGTGATTTGGACTGACACCTGTCAAAAAGCTTTTGACACCTTGAAGACAGCCATGTGCACGGCGCCCGTGCTCCTGGCCCCCAACTTCTCCAAAGAGTTTATCGTTCAGACAGATGCTTCAGAGCATGGTGTGGGGGCTGTTTTGTCACAGATGAATGAGGAGGGCCTAGACCAACCTGTAGCCTTCCTTAGCAGGAGGTTACTTCCACAGGAACAGAGGTGGAGTGCTATTGAGCGTGAGGCATTTGCTGTGGTCTGGGCACTGAAGAAGCTGAGACCATACCTGTTTGGGGCTCACTTCCGGGTTCAAACAGACCACAGGCCCCTCAGATGGTTGATGCAGATGAGGGGTGAGAATCCAAAGCTGTTGAGGTGGTCCATTTCCCTACAGGGGATGGACTTCACGGTGGAACACCGCCCTGGTACAGAACACGCCAATGCTGATGGTCTGTCCAGATTTTTCCGCCTTAGTGAAGAGAACTCCCATGAGGTAGGGTAGTTCTCCCCACATTTCAGCTGGAGGGGACACGTGTTAGACCTGGCATCCTTGGCGTGGGTCTCCCTTCCATTTTTTTATGATGCCTCCAATGTTATTGATCTGTTTTTGCTGGTTTAGATGCTTTGGGCACTGTGCCACTGCTATTCAGTGCCACAGTGCAAGTGCTCCCTATTGTAAATTGATGTATGTATTAGTGACTCCATGATTGGATGATTGGTTTACTTGTCAGTCCCTAGTACAGTGCACTGAGTGTGCCCAGGGCTTGTAAATCCAATGCCGCTGGTGGGCTTGCAGCACTGGTTGTGCCACCCACAGAAGCAGCTTGTAAAATGTGTCTCAGGCCTGCCATTGCAGAGCCTGCGTGCAGCCTAGGCTGCCATGTCGACTTGGTGAGTACACCCACTTACCAGTCCCTAAACCTTCCCTTTACTGCATGTTGGTCACCCCTAAAGTAGGCCCTAGGGCAGGGTGCATTGTAAGTACAAGGTGGGACATGCCCTGGTGTGTGTGGCATGTCCTAATAGTGAATTACAGCCATTTTCGTTTTTCACTATTGCAAGGCTACCTGCTCCCCATAGGCCAGAATGGGCAGACTGACTATTACACCTTATAGTCAGAACTGACCCAGGGAACATGGTAGAAAAACGAATTTAGTATGCCTGAACTCAGAATGATAAAATACATCTTTTAGTGAAGTTGGTTTTAACATTCTGTGTTTGAAAATACCACTTTTAGAAAGTGGGTATTTTCTTGCCTAACTATCCAAGCCTGCCTCTGCTAGGTTGTGTATTCCTTGTCTGGAGATTGAGTGACAGGGGCTGGGGGTGGCTACAGGAGACAGGGTGAGTCAGCACAGGGCTGAATAGAAAGATCTGCATCTAGAGTGGAGGGAGGAGTTGCACCTGGGTCTGAATAGGGCTGTGCCTGCCTTCCACAATGCTGGCTCCACCTCCTGCCGGGCGGCTGAGCACTCTGCCCCACATTCTGAAAGGAAAGAAGGAGTCAGAAAAACAAAGTGCTCCAGGACTGACCAGAACTGGTTTTGGGCTAGGCAGAGGCCTCTCTGCCTCCAGAGAACAAAGAGAAAAGGTGTATAAAAAGGTGACCCAGACCCCTAGGAAATTAGATCACTTTTGAGAAACAAGAAGAAACCTTTGCTGAGGAGCGGAACCAAGAAGAAACTGAGGAGAGACTATCCCTAAGCCTGAAGTGCTGCTTGGGGGAGTGGCCTGCAGTGGTTTGCCTGACTGCCAAAGAAAGGAGAAGGGAACTTTGTGTGTACTTTCATCAACTTGTGAAAGATCTCCAAGGGCTTGATTTTAGAGCTTGCCTCCTGCTGAAGTCTCAGGGACAACAGACTTCACCCACCAGCTCCCCCTGTATTCCCTTGCTGGGAATTTGGACCTTCTGACACACTTGCGTGTCTCTGGGAGCTGGAAGCGCGACTCAACAAGAAGAAGCGTGTCGCCGCAGCCGCTGAGTCTCGCATCGCCGGAGAAGAGTGTCGCCGTCGCATTAGACGCCGTCGCATCCCCGGGGCAGAGCATCGACCTCGCATCAGACGTCGATGCATCGCAACACGAGGCGCGCCCGCATCCCAGGAGAAGATCGTCGACCTCGCATCAGATGCCGTCGCATCGCCAGGAAGCGTGTCGCAGGGCCTGTCGCGGCTCCAAAGACTCATCGCAATCGCCGCACGGCCGTCGGGCGTGCACGCATCACATCTTCGTTGTCGCAACCTCAAGAAGACGCCACTTTGTTTCTTTTGCACCAGATCTTCAACGCATCACCGTCCTTGCGTGTAAGGGACTACCGCATCACCTTCCCTGCAACACTTTTCGTTGCCCTGCGTTACGCATCTTAAGGTACATTGAACTCAAAGTGTCGCATTGCTATTTTAAGAGACTCAAGCTAATTCTACCATCCTTAAAGAACAGTATTGTGGATTATTTATGTCATTTATGGTCTTGTGGTAAATCTATATAAAATATACTTATTTTTATAATACAACCTGTGTGGTGTCCATTTGTAGTGTTGTCACTAGATTACTGTATGTGTTCACAAATGCTTTACACACTGCCTCTGAACTAAGCCTGTCTGCTCGTGCCAAGCTACCAAGAGGGTGAGCAGGGGTTATTTCAGGAGTGTACCCCCTTATCCTGACTAGAAGCAAGGGTCCCTATTTGGACAAAGGTACCTACCTCTGCCAACTAGAGACCCCCAGTTCTAACAACTCCCAATAGGAGGAAGAACCCCAGTTCCAGTAATATCAGACGGGAGAGAATATTATATACACAGGGGAGTGACTAGAAAGAGAGACAAGCCTGCTGCAACCGGAGAAAACTAACAGCCATTCTGAGTGATGGACATAGTAAAGGTTTGCAGTAAACTGAGTAAGTGCAAAACAAGACGTTGGGTTTTGGCATTAAGGTTGCCAGGACATGGTGTAAGGAATTCTTCTAACATAAGGAATGTAGAGGATGTGACTGGTAAATCAGAACCACTGCCTCAATCCTGGACCTGGAAGAAAAGAAGATTCCACTAGAATGCTGAAGAAAGGAAACTGAAGGGGTCTTCTGGCACTCAGGGACTGTAACTGTCCCCAAAAGACAAATGGGTTGTCTTATAATAGTTACAGCAGCATGAAAAGCAGGATTGCTTGATGCTCTAAAGAAGGACTGGCTGACCTCTTGGGACTGGACCCTGAGAAGAGTCTGGCGGGAGAGAGATCTGGAGAAAGACCTGGAGAGAGGTTGAGTTATAGCCAAAAAGGTTCTAGGCTTAGGTGCAGGGAATATTTCAAATACAAGGAGTGCAGAGGAAAAAACTGGCACCTCACAGCCACTGACTCAGTACTCTCTTGGACCTGGAGTAGGACAAGGGGTTCTACTCCTACGGCCACTACAGGGATGCAAACATAGATGGGCTTCTTGCACTGAAGAAGGCCATGCTCACCACTTAGGACTTGACCCTTAAAGAAGCCTAGCTGGAGAGAGACACTGTGTCCAGGTACCTGCCATGCATATTTGATGGCTCTAGAAGAGACCAAAATAAATGACTTTTCAAGCATCAATAAACTTTTGGGACTCTTGGGCGCAGTAGGATGCAGGGGTGGAGAGCCTTGACTCCGCCTTGGATCTGTTATTGGAGTTCCCCAGAAGTGTGCGAGTGTGGAATATTACTGGTTATCCTCCTGCCCTCCCAGCCTGTGTGAAGTAGAACATTTTGCAAATATCTTTTCCTTGTCTTCATTTTTGGCCAGCCTCTGGTGACCATTTTGGGTTAATGTACAAAGACTGAAGGTGACCTTTAGTTCCACCCTCTTTCGATGGTCATTTGCTAAGCATTTTGTGCTAAAAGTTTGAAATATCCATATCTCTGTTCCATCGTTCATCACATCAATGTTGTCTAATACTGCTTGAACTTACCAAAATGCAATGCGCCCTTGGAATAATCTGGGAATAGCAGCATTTTTTTCTAAAGGCCATTATTGAACTATAACACTGAACTTTACCTTGTGAATCCTTCTTTTTCAGCATGGTCTCTCCTCAACAAGATAAATACAAATGTTAAAGTGGGATCCTGATAAGAAATTGAATGTGACATGCTCACTGTCTAACACTCTATTGTCATCTTTGCAAATATAACATGAGGCAATACTATAAAAGCAGAATTGCAAGTGCCCCAAATACTCAAAAAGTATAAACATGTAATTTAAAAGATTCACATGACACAGAAACGTTGTGCAATTATAATAACCCCAAATCAACAATGTTGGCAATAAATTAACAGACATTTTGCATTTTACATATAGTTCATAACAAACTGCTACTTTAACCTGGCTTCCAGATCAGAGAGAGGCAAGTCACTTATTTGCATTGGCAAATTACACAAGCAGGCCATGAAGGATCCAAAATATATTCATATGATACATCATTATCAATACTTCATTTGAACATGATTTGGTCCCACCTGCAAGGATGAAGGCAGTCATGATAAATTTGCTGAAAATAATCACTGTAGATCTGACACTTTCTTCCAGCAGTAGACCTCTTCTGGCTTTACTATTTTCAGATTACTGGAAACCAATGTATTAGATAAAATTGTTATAGAAGTCAACAACATCCTCCACTCTACCAATCTGGAGTTGAGGGGGTCCCAATATTGTATGTAATACATTGTATAACAGTAATTTCATGTTCACTATATTGATCACTAAACTCTGAGGTAAGCATATAAATAGCTTCTTAATAATAGCCTTATAACCCGCTTTTGCAGGCTTTACTGGCCATTAAAGGCTCGCTTCAGCATTAAAGACCCAAGCCAAAGGTGAGGGCCTTTAACAAGGGAGTGTGCCTTTAATGGCTGGTATAGCTTGCTAAGGAAGGCTATAAAACTATTAGAACATTTCACTGTTAGAGGGTTGAATGTTCTAATTAGTAAAACAAAGGCCTCACAGAGCCCTAGGGGGTTGAAATCCCCTTGGGCTGCATCAGTCTTTTGCTCACAGCAACAGCTGTAAAAGGAAAACAATGGAATGTTGATGCACCGGGCTTCTACCAGCCATTAGAAGCCCGGGCACTCCATTGGAGCCTCGACATTCCAATGTTCTAATATAGCCTTAGAGGCCGCTGTAGCGGGCTCTACCGGCCATTAGCGGCCTGCTCCAGCGTAAGTGGGCCTTCAATGGCCGGTAGAGCCTGCTACGGAGGGCTCTTAGGCTATTAGAACATTACGTCCCTAGAGCGCAGAATCTTCTAATTAGTAAAACAAAGGCCTCATGGAGCCCAAGGGGATTGAAATCCCCTCAGGCTCCACAAGGTCTTTGGTTCACAGCAACAGCTATGAACAAACATTAGAATGTTGGAGCGCCAGACTTCTACCAGCCACTAGAAGCCCAGAGCACTCCATTGTTTTCAGTGGAGCTCCCAAATTCCAATGTTCTAATTCAAGTTATAGCTACCTCCTACGGTAAATATGCCATAGGTGCAGCTAAGGATAGTCAATATGTACATGCTCATGTTCCCTGACAGGCTTAAGGTTACTTACACCTCCAAATCATTCTTCTTTAATACCCCTGAGGCAGCTTTGGGCAATTGAATCAGAGAGATGGAGAGCAGGCTGGGCCTTGGCTCAGTGACTGCAACAAGTGCAGGGGCTCCAGTAGGAAGAGAGAGAGCCCCAGAAGATCCTCTGACTCCTCTGCATCGGACATGGAACAATCTGGACCTGGGCAGAATGCCAGCCCCACTGCGGTCACTAGTGACACATACTCCACATGGGACCATGGAGTGGGCAGAACGCAGGTGGGCCGTACAGAGGGCTCATGAGAGGATGGGTCTATCAGCCCAAGAGTGGGTTCCCTGTGATACATGCTGGACCCTCAGCCTGAGGCCATATATCTTGTCCTGACAGCAACACAATATTTGTGTTCATTGATCTTTTCCATGGGGGCTCGAAATGGACAGTGTAGCCTCAGTTGTATTTGCCTGTTGTGTGTCATTTACGGTTATGGTGGCAGGTGCTTTGGGGTGGTAGTGTGGGAAGGGAGAATTTGGAGAGGTTTAGTTGAGGAGGGTTCATCCCTGTTGGGCGTAGTACACACAGCGACCCAAGCATGAGTTATGGTACATTTTAGTAACACTTGAGCATGCAGGTACCCAGGAACAGGTGCCAACAAGAGGTTGCCCAAATTGAAGCTATTTAAATCAATATTTGGAGCTCCTGTGTGATGTCCCACTACCAAAAATGTACTTTGTGCTTATCCATGCATAGCTTTAATATTATGATATCGAATGTCAATGGATTGAACAACCACACAAAAGAGGGGCAGTCCTGAGTTTTGTGAAACAATATGCACCGGAGGTCCTGCTACTGCACGATACTTCTTTGATGGGTGCCAATTGTCCATTCCTGGCCATATACAGATATTAAAGAGTGTAACATGCAAGCTATTCCAAGGGTTGCTGCGGGTTGCTATATTCCTACACAAATGATTACCCATGGTGGTCTCCCACACTGAGTCTGACACACTGGATAGATATGTGACAGCTGAATGGGTAATCATTGGCAAGTCTATAACCTGATAAGTGTTTATGTTCTCCCGCAGTTGACAAAGCCTACTCTCAACACATTGAAGCCTGTGATGGTACGGCTCTAACGTGGACACATGGTCATGGGGTGATTTTAATACGGTGATGCGGTAATGCGGTGATGCCCCCTCCAAGGGACTGGCTGAGAGTAGCAGGGACTATGCTGTGATGGAATTGAAGTTAGGAGCTTTGGCCTTTGGATTCAGTCTCTTTGACCTGTAGCGTATTTGGGACCTGACAGTGTCTTAATACACCCACACCTCAGCTATACACAAAACAAGGTCCCGTATCGATCGGTGTTGGACAATTTTGCAGGCTCAATGAGAGGTGCTTGACCAATAAGGAGATCACACACTTCCTGTTGCAAGAGCTGAATGCATTCATAGAACTGGAGGAATAATCATGTGGGTGCCAGGAAGGCCAACATGTGGGCAATAACACATTCCCTCCTTAAAGCATAGGACAGATAGGCTCTAGGTTGAATAACATAGCTATTGCCAAACTGGAGAGGGAGGCAGAAGAAGTTAATACCGAGACTCACCAGAGATTGATAGGGAATCGCTGAGCCAGCTCTCCCTCAACAAGGCAAACCACTGTTGGATTGCTTCTCATAGCTGAGTTTACGAGCAGGGCGATGTTAGAAACTGGGTTACTGGTTGACTGGGCTTCCGGGTCACGACACACGTAGTTTACCGGGCGCACAAGCTTTCTTGGCGTCCAGGAGGCCGTTGAAGCCCAGACTACTGGTAAAGCAGTGAGTGGTATGTTGCGGGTTAGGGGAAGGCATGTCTACTTTTACACGCAATTTCACACGTTTCACACGTTTTAGTGTAGCGCATGGCCCGAGAAGTAGAAAGCGGGTCTGGGTGAAAAGTGAATAGCTTTCTGGTTTCACAATGTACTGGTCAGGCAATGGCTTGGTGGCTTTCGTTCATCCGCACATATTAGAAATTTAAAGAAGGCTTTCAGATGATGATAGGAAAATACGAGAGAAATGTCGAAACACTGGCAGTATCAAAAGCTTATGATGGCTAAATAATGCATGTATGTATTCACAGGCTGACGACTGGTGTCTGCAGTTTACCTGATGGGGAAATGTGGTTAAAATTCACTTTTGTTCCCGTGTGAGTGTGTTGCTGGTAGGAGTCCACCGGGCAACCACTTGGTAATTATGGCATAAACTATGCATACTCTGCTGAAAAAACGGTGTGGCAAGGTTGCCACCAAACACTATTTTAAATATGTGTGTTTTTTACATGTTTGGCACAATCTTTCTTTCATGTTGTTTGTCAGCCACCACAGATTGTTTTTGAAGCATCAGCAAGGTGGAGATGCGTCCCCGAGCCCTGATGAAATTGCCAAAAATTTGCAAGGCAATGAAACATGTTGGCAGTTCCAATTAAGATGGTCTAAACATGCATTTCTTTCTAATCTGAGTGCGGTCACTGTGGAAAGTAAAGTATGTATAACTAAAAATGAGCCACAACTCATTTTAGCTTGAAAAAGTGTTTTCTTTTAGTACGTTACGGGGTCCAGATGGCTGATGGATGATACAATCATCGACACCCTACTTTTCTTCATCTTTTCTCACACAATCTTAAGATTTGGGCATAAGTCTCTCACTTTCCCTTTTCTGTTTTGGTCATGAAAGTTACTGATGATGACAACGTGAGCCACCTGGTGAGTACCAACCAGTAGCCCCTTGGGTGATGCTTAAGTGAGGTACTTTCTGACCTCTCACACCTTTTTTCCTTCTCTATTTTTGATGTGAGTATGTGCTTGGTGGGTTGACAAACTCTAAACGTTTTGAAAGCAAAACACTTGGAGTTGGGCACGACTGATAAATAAGCGGAGCCTGACTTAGGGTTAGATATATTACAAAACTTCCCCCTTTCTTGGGATTAAAATAACATTGAAAGTTTGTAGTGTTCTATGTAATCAGGTAATTTGTGTAAGGATCAGTGAGTGGAGGGCGACCTGGCTACTATCCCTCTGTTGCTCCCCTTTATTTGATGACTGGGCTATGAGCCCTGGTCAAGCAGTAACTAAAATCCTAGTCAGGGTAAGGGGCAGGCAAACCCTAACCCTGTGCTCACCCTTTGGTAGCTTGGCACAGAGCAGTGAGGCTTAACTTAGAGGCAGTGTGTAAAGTATTTGTACAACACTTCAAACAGTAAAACAGTGAAAACACCACACAAAAAAATCCCACACCAAGTTAGAAAAATAGACCTGACTTTAATAAATTAAACAAAACCAAAATTTCAAAAATCCAATTAGTCAAATTGGAGATATTAAACGTTATATGGAAAAATAGCGCCAAAAAGTACAAAGCACTACAGGGGATATCTAATCGTGCCGGACTGGGACAAAGTCACAAGTTCAGGCCGACGCAATGGAGCACGGGCCGGTGACAGGGACCCAGTTGGGCCCGCTGAACAGAGTACCTTAAATCCTGGTTGCGGAGCATTGTGTGGGCCTGCGTCAAAAATGCGCCGCACAGCTGAGGTGATGCCTCATTTCCAAGATGCAGCGAGGCTGCGGTGCGAGGTCCTGCTGCATTGACTTTGAGGATACTATCAACAGAGCTTGCAATAAGAGGGCCAGTGTAGCGGATGTGATGCACAGCTGAGGGGATGAGTCAATTCTGATGAGCAGTGAAGCTGCGATGCGGAGTTTCGGAGGCAGCGTTGAGGCTGACATTAATGGGAGATGCGAGGAGCTGCTCTGTGGATAGCGTTGCACAGTGGAGTTTCCAAGGCAATGCATCGGTCCCAAGATGTGGGTTGTGGCGAGGATGTGAGTCGTTTGCGATGGGTCCAATCCACACAGCAGCGGCAATGCATCAGCTCTGTTCGGAGATGCGCTGCTCAGCTGAGAAGATACATTGATGTTCTGCTTGAGATGCATCACTCAGCAGAGAACATTCACTGGTTCCGCTGGCAAGCACCCTAGACCCGCTTCCAAGGGTCCAGGACTGGGGTGGCACCACTTGGCAGGGTAGACTGACAGAGGGTAGAGTCAAAGTGCAGGAGGTGGAAGCATGTTATGTCCCTGAGGCTTCAGATCTAGAGGCAGCCAACTAGCACTTGGAATCACACTGGGTTCTGGGGTCAAAAGATGCAGGTCCAGTCCTTTCCCCCAGGCAAGAGTGCAGCAGGCAGCAGATCTGCACAGCAAAGCAGGAGTCCATCAGAATGCAGTCCAGCAGAGTGGCAGTCCTTCAGCATTACAGCAGTCCCTCTTCCTGGCAGAGTTTACACAGGTTCAGAAGTGTACTGAAGTGGTGGTGTCTGAGGCCCAGTATTTATACCCAGTGGTGACTTTGAAGTGGGGGAGACATCAAAGACATGCCTTTGAAGTGCACAGAGGTCATCCCTTCCTGCTCTGGCTCTAGACTCACTACAGGGGGTATGCAGCCTTTTGTGTGTGGACAAAGTGTGTAAATGAGGCTGTGCCCAACTCCTCCCTCCCATTCTGCCAGAGATGGCTCATTGAGACACACTTAAGCTCCCATTGTATGTGGCTATCTAGGAAGAATAGACAATGCCCAACTTTCAACTACACCCAGTGATGTGATCAGAGAGAGGCTACGGGCACCAAGTGGCTAAAGTAAGAAAATGCTAACTTTCTAAAAATGGCATTTTCAGAATTGTAATTTAAAATCTGACTTCACCATAAGTTAGGATTTTAAATTAGGATTCCCGTGACACCGAACTTAAATCAGTTATATCTTACCATTTGGGAATTACCCTTATAAAATATAATAATGTAAACCCAATGTTATCCTATGGGAGTTATTAGCCTTGCAAATTTAAGAGTTTTTCATTAACAGGACATGCAAAACTTAAAATGACATGTCCTGCCTTTTCAAATGCATTGCACCCTGCCCTCTGGGTTGTCCTGGGCCTACCTTAGGGGTGCCTTATATGTATAAAAAGGGAAGGTTTGTGCCTAGCAAAAAGGTTGATTTTGCCAGGTCGACATGGCGGTCTTAGCTGCACACACAGGCTCTGCAATGGCAGCATGAGATATGGCTAAAATGCTACTTAAGTGGGTGGCACAGCCAGTGTTGCAGGCCCACTATCAGCATTTAATGTACAGGCCCTGGGCACTAGTAATGCACTTTTTTAGAGACCTATAAGTAAATGAAATATGCCGATTGGGGAGGAACCAATATTACCATGTTTAGAGGAGAGAGCACATGTACTTTAGCACTGGTTAGCAGTGGTAAAGTGCTCAGAGTCCTAGAGCCAAGGAAAATAAAATTCAGCAAAAAGTAGGAGGAGGAAGGCACAAACTGTGTGGGTGACCCTACAAAAAGGGCCCCTTCCATTAGGTGATAAATCCATCAAACTTCTCGATTGGCTGGCAACTCATGGATCAGTGGAACAGGTGATCAGGGACATATTGAGCTCATGCCAGGTGAGGGTCATGGATGTCCAGGAGATTGTGATCGTCTTTGCTTAGTACTACCAAGCTTTCTAGGTGTGACAGGATAGACCCTAGAGGGAGTTGTCCTGCTCTTCTGATTGCAAACATCTGTCAATCTTATTAATGTAGGAAAGAAGGGACCTGGACCGACCCATCACACTGGAGGAGTTAGAGGATGACCTTAGATACATGAACCCATCCAAGACTCCAGAGCCGGATGGGTTCCTGATTGAATATTGTCAGAAATTCCAGAAGTCCCTCCTGCCTCCCTTGCTGGCTATGTATAATGAGGCCATATCAAAGGGCTGCTTCCTCGAAGAGCTGGATATACTCATGATAGTAGTTCTACATAAGGTGGGACGGCCCCTTGAAGACTGCACATCATATAGCCCAATTTTCCTCATTAATAGCTAATTTAAACTATACGCTATAATTTTGGCTAATTGGCACCTTAAAGACTTACCAGCACTGGTCCATCCAGATCAGTCCAGCTTTATGCACAGCATAGCATCAGACACTGCATCTGTAGGGTGCACACATCCATGACATCCTAAAACTGCCTCGTTGCTACCCAGTGCACTTCTACTTAAACTTTGAAAAGGCCTTTGACTAGCTTGAGTCCTCTGGGTTGTGCTCATATGCCTAGGATTCGGATTCTGAATTGAGTCATATGTTCAGGTGCTGTACACCAGCCATAGGGTGCATATGAGCGTCAATTGGGTCTTGTGTCTTACTTTTTCTATCCAGTGTGGCATTAGACAGGATTCCCTGCTCTCCACCATCTGCTAATTGCTTTGGTGATGGAGCCCCTGACAATATGAGTCAGATGCAATGCACAGGTGTCAGTATTTCGGTGGGGGAATGGACCAGAAGCTCTCAAAGCCCTCTATGAGGATGATGTAATGCTTTTTGTGTCTCACCCAGATATCCTAGGACCACAATTGTTCCAGATATTGGACCTGTATGGACACGCCTCTGGCTTACTAGTTAACTTGACCAAGTCCCTCCTGATCCCTCCCATCGGGAACTGAGAGGCAACGGTCTGGCAGACTTCGATGCTTGTCTGTGAGTTGAGTTTCCAATACCTGGAGACCTAGGTCTCCATGCTTCCTGCCCTCTACTGGTCCCTCTGTCTTATGTCTCTGGTCTCTAGGATGAAGAGTCATCTCGGTAAGTGGGTGCAACTGACGCTGATTATCTTAGGAAGGTCGGCAAACTTCAAGATGATGGTCCTCCCACAGTTTCTGCACATACTTCAAAACGTTCCATATGCAATCTGTTAGAAATGGGATTTCTGGTTGGCTAGGGCTTGCGCCTAAGCCAGGCAGAAACCACCACCTTAGTCAGGGCAAGGGAGTTACAAACTGAAGATAACCCCTGCTCACCCCCTTGGTAGCTTGGCACGAGCAGTCAGGCTTATCCCAGAAGCAATGTGTAAGGTGTTTGCGCAACACACACACACAGCAGCAACACACTAGGCACACTACAAAAGAGACTCCACACAAGGTTATATAAAAAATAGCCTTTGTATTATCCAAAACACATTAGAATCATAATCGCACATATACACTGTGCCAACTGGCACCAGGTCATAATTTACAGGGGATTATATACATGACAGGGCCAATCGGGCCACTGTCAGAACCATCACAAAGCACAAGTAGCACATATAAAACACAACCAGTCACCACTGGTACAATACTGTACTTAGTCTTATCACCTGCAACATAAACGCATTATGTCTGCATCACTTTGGCATAAAACACATTATGCATAAATCATCAGCATAAACACATTATGCATAAACACTATAGTATAACATTAGGCATCAACACATGGTGCATAAATCATCAGCATAAACACATTATGCATAAACACTATAGCATAACATTAGGCATCAACACATTATGCCGTAGGCATCACATTAGGGCCTTGCGCCCTACCAACATGAAACTGACCCCAGGCCAACTGGCCTTTCACTGGGGCTCGAACGCCCCTTGTCCAAAATGTCAGGGCATAACTCTAGGGCCTTCCAAGTCGCCCTCTGGCTGCCAAAAGCAGCAAACTCACTGTGCGCAATGCGCTGGGGGCGGGGGGTGCAACTCACCCCCTCCTCATCATGAAAAACTAATGCCCTCTCGGTGCAGCTGCCCGCCCTCTTGCGGTGCATCTGGGGAAACCAGCACCAGAAAGTGCCTGGGGAGCACCTCCTTCCCGGGGCTCCTCTCTCTCAGAAAAATGCCCCCTTCGTTGCAGCTGCCCGTGCTCTCGCGGTGCAGCTGTGCACAATCAGCTTCGGCACCACTGTGCCACTAAACCCCACTCAGGGACTTCAGTACAACGGGCCCCCTTAACGAGGCTTCCACTAGCCCCTTGGCTGCAGTGGTAGCAAGAACAACGCCCGTAAAATAATGGGGGGGGCAAGGGTGCCACTCACCTTCGTCTCTCTCCTAGAATGCCCCCATGTTGCAGCTGCCCCCGATCGGCGGCGCAGCTGTGCGGATAACCCGGCACCAACAGTGCCTGTCCAGCCCCCAGTCACCGGGGCTTTTCCTCTTGCGCTGGGTCACTCTGAAACCGGGACAGGTACAAGGCAGGGAGCCCACGAGGCTCCGCCTGTCTCTTGGTTGCGCTCCTGCTGGCGACCCGCTTCTTCCTCTACCATGCGGGGGGAGGCGGAGAGTGGTGAAATGGAGCCCGTGAGGCTCCGATCCTCCCGTCACACACGAAGGGGCCAGCACACAGCACCTCTCTGCTTCCTTCGCTTTTGGGAAGACACGCGGAGCTCTTGTCGTCGTCTCGGGAGCCCCGCACACCAACAGGCCACAACTTTGCCTGACTACCGCGGGGCTCTCCTTGTCCTCCTGAGAGCCCTGCCTGCAACCAGGCAATCCTGGCCTGACTTCCGGTTTTTCGGGTGGGAGCCCGTGGCTCTCTTCACGGCGCAACGGCGCCCGCCGCACCCTTGTAGGTTTGGACCACTTCGGGTGGGGCTCTTTTAAGATAAAACAAGTTGTAAGTGCCTACCACGCTCTATCCCAACACGAGCCCACGCCAGGGGCTCCCGTACACAAGATTCCTGCAGTGCTTCCAAGCCCAGGTCCAGGGCTAAGCAAAAAAACGCAGCGCTCGCAAGGCGCTCACTCCTACTGACATCAGCAGGGAACAGGAAGCACTTCTACTCCAGAAGCGCACAGGCAGGCCAGCACACCGGGTCTCCTGGGCAAACAGCAGATCCTCCAGCTGCCAAGCAGGGCAGCAGATCAGTACCCCGGTGGCGGTTCCTCCTGGCAGACCGGCAGCCTGCCGGCCCCAAGTAAGCGCCAAGCAGTTCAACAGACATGGAGTCACAGCCCCAATATTTATATTAACCAGGTCTTTGTTGTGCCCTAGCACAGGGCTTGGGGAATCCAGTAAAACCATTTCTGGGGGGCACTCAACACTTTATTTACAGTGCCCAATAGTTCCCTTTGACATCGTAGGTCCTGGCCCCAGGCACACCACAGGGTGGCGGAGCCAGCATTGTCCCAGGCAGGCACAGACCTATTCAGGGTCAGGGGCTACTCCTCCCACTACTCCAAATGCAGATCTGCCCATTCAGCCTAGCGCTGACTCGCCCTGCCCTCCCTGGAGCCACACATACCTCACCCGCCCCTGTCACTCCAGAGCCAGACATGCAATACACATCAGGCAGGCAGACACATAGCACACAGAAATGCCAACTTCTAAAAGTGGCATTTCTAAAATAGTGATAATAAATCTGCGCACACCATTGTGCAGTATTTATTATTACTATTCCAAACATACCAAACTTGACCACGCTGCTCCTCTCATATCAGGAATTACCACTGAAACTCTTATCAGGGAATCCCCAATGCATTCCTATGAGAGGGCAGCCTCACAGCAGTGAGAAACCAAAATGGCTGTTTGTCACTACCAGGACATGTCACACACTTAAGGTACATGTCCTACCTTTTACCTACAATGCACCCTGCCCATAGGACTAGCTAGGGCCTACCTTAGGGGTGACTGACATGTAGTAAAAGGGGGTCACAGACGTGGCACACACTTTAGGTGCCATGTCCCAGTGGCAGTAACACTGCGCGCACAGGCCCTGCAATGGCAGAGGCCCGAGACAGGTTTGAAAGGCTACTTTGGGTGGGTGGCTCAATCAGCGCTGCAAGCCCACCAGTAGCATTTAATTTACCGGCCCGGGTATCTGAGATACCACTTTACAAGGGACTGACAGGTAAATTAAATATGCCAAACAGGTGTAGACCAATCTTGCCATGTTTACCACAGAGAGCACATGCACTTTACACTGGACAGCAGTGCTAAAGTGCCCAGAGTCCTAGAACCACCAACACCATGTCAGAAAAAAGGCTAGGAGCAAGGAAAAAAGTTCAGGGATGACCCTGCAAAAAGGGCCAAGTCCAACACAATCCCTCAGCAGTGGTTTGCTACGGTCCAGACTGGAGTGCAGCCATTCCTCTGGGCTAACCAGGTCTAACACATTGCCTTCAGCAAATGTGTCCAATCCACCTTTGAAGAGGGCATGGCTGCCACAGATGTGCAATTGAATTCTAGGCCTCTCAACTAGTGGTACTGAATGATTGGATCCACGGGGTTGGATAGACCAGGCCTTTCAGACTGAAGTGACGTTTATGGGCTGTGATGCCATCATGCGCATTATATATGGGACACCTGTTCCTCACTCCTTTTCAGAGCTCTCTAGATTGGTGTTTATGGTTTGTAGGTTGGTGCTGTGCCTGATTTGGTGGCTCAGAAAGATTATCCTTGAGAGCCCCCTGTGGAGAGTCAGTTGGCTGGGGCAGGTTGTTCGATTGGAGGGTTTGGGCAAATGGGGTCTCTTGATTATTCCAAGTTAGAAGACAGACTGAGAGACCAAGGAAAAGTGCATTAGGCAAGTCCAACCTGGATTGTACTAATGAAATCACTGCATTAATCTGTTGTGGATGATCAAAGACTAAAGTCTATTTATGGCTCTGAGATGATAGCATGTCCTCACTGGAGAGTGAACTGAGGGTACTATCCAGAGGCTTGTGTAAAATATTTCAGTTATGTTCCACACATTTATATCAATTACAGAGGCTGGGGCCTAGCTTGAGTTGCCAAAGATGTACAGTATTGGTGGGGACATTCCCAAAAAGTGCTCTTACTATGAGCAGCCTTGAATAATCAATGTTATTCCCCACCTACGGATTTCCCATCACTGGGAGTCCTGATATTTCTGAAGGTGGGCAATTAACACGAAATACATGTTTTGGGGTAATAAACTGCAGGGATTGATGTTTCTGTGGCACACCTTACATGTTTTTCCCCAATGCCTCAGACAAAGAATTCTGCTGCTTTCAACTGTGCACAACGTATAATTCTGGTGGACCAGGGAACTCTTGTAACTGGACACATGAGAATTAACAAACCAATCATCATAAGCGCCAATGTATTGCTTTTAATACACTAGTGTTAATGATAGTCAGCCCTCAATCTCTAATTTAAGTCCACCATTTAGTCAGTGCCTTTTAAGTTTTAAGTTCCTTAATAATGAATGTGACATCCAACCATTTCATAAAACTGAAACTAGATATATACATGTGTGTATGTTTATGTATATGTGTTAGACCTGGCATCTATTGGTGTGGTTTCCCCTGACTTTTTGCCTTCTGACCTCCTGTTTTTATTGTGTGCTGAACTTTGTTTTTGCTGGTGTTAGGACTCTTGGGACATTTTCACAGCTGACCAGTGCTAAAGTGCATGTGCTCCGTGTCTAAAATGTTATGGCATTTGGTTTCTCCATGATTGGCATGTTTGATTTACTAATAAGTCCCTGGTGCAGTGCATTACATGTGCCTGGGGCCTGTAAATCAAATGCTACTAGCAGGCCTGCAGCACTGATTGTGCCACCCATCTGAGTAGCCCATTCAAACCTGTCTCTGGCCTGCCACTGCAGAGCCTGTGGGTACAGTTTTAAACTGACATTTCGACCTGGCAAGTTCACCTACTTGCCAGGTCCAAACCTTCCCTTTTATTACATATAAGTCACCCTAAGGTAGGCCCTAGATAGCCCCTTGGACAGGGCACAGTGTATTTAAAAGGTAGGACATGTACTTTGGAGTTTTACATGTCCTGGTAGTGAAAAGCTTCTCGCTTCCATAGGTTAGCATTGGAGCTGGCTTGTAACCGTTTGCAAGTGTAACTTCCAATTGGGGAAAGATGGGAAGAGTAAGTTTGGTGTTTCTGGACTCACAATTTTAAAATACATCTTATAGTGAAGTTGGTTTTTAAATTGCAGGTCTGAAAATGCCACTTTTTCGAAAGTTGGCATTTTCTTATTTTAGCCATTCTGTGCTTCTGCCTGTCTCTAGAATAGACATCTGGGATGGGTGACAGCTGGGCTTTGTGCATTCCCTCTTGAGAGTCACACAGAGAGGGAGCTGAGGTATTCCCTGCATATCCTGATGGCCCATCACCAGGCTGGTGGGTCTTCCTGAGCTAGAGTGATAGGGAATAGCTTACACTTGCACCTGAATAGGGCTCTGTCTGTCCCCACACAAAGAGCTGCATATGCCCCTGTAGTGTGTCTGGAGCCAGGGCCAGGAATTGCAGAAAAGACCTTTCTTTGAAGTCTCCCTACGTCAAAGGCTAACATGGGTATAAGTACTGGACCTTTGACACCATATACTCAGAACACTTCAGGACTGAGGACATCCTACCAGGAAGAAGAGCTGTTGTGCTCCCAGGAGTGACTGCCACTTTGCTGCTTGCTTTGCTGTGTTGGCCTGCTGCTTCTTGCCTGGGAGCGAGAGGACTGGACTTTACTCTCTACATCCTGCATCTCTAAAGGTTCTCCAAGGGCTTGTTTGGGCTTACCTTCTGTTCCTGAAGCCTCAAGGATATCAAAGTCTTCACCTGCACCTTGCTACCAGCACCTTCGCTCCTCTGCTGTGAGTCCTCCTCTGCCACGTGGTGCCAAATCCAGTACTGGGTCCTTGGAAGTGAGTGTTTGGCGCTGCAACCCAAGAAAGCAATGCATCAACACCGAAGCATAGTTCTGAACTGGCACATTCCCTGCAAAACCAACGTCTTGCCACTGCCTGCACCGAAGCAATGGACACCACTCACAGAGTGCACGATGTAACAACTTCGACTTACAATGCAGCCCCGATGCAGCGCCTCCGAATCACTGCTGCTGCATGAGACTCGGACAATGCATCGCCAACGTTTCCAATGCCCCATCCCCGACTCTGATGCAATCCCAGCCCTGTGCAGCTTTAAACCACTGCCTTCCCTTCAGCACAGTGGTTCAACATCGACATCTCAGAACTGACACACAGCACTCTTGACATCGATGCATCGACTTTGCCCGACTTCTGAACCGACACATCGCCTGCGACAGTGACGCATCACCACCGTATTTCAAAGCACCATCCCAGAGCATCAATGCATCCAAGGATCAGCGGGTCTGTGTGACTCCTGCATCCAGCTCGCACTCCATCAAGGTTGGACTGAACGGCTGGATTTTCCCCGGTCATGCATGACCAGTTAGTCCCAGTTGGAGCTACTGATTTCTAAGCACTGCATTCTGATTTAATATTGCACAATTCATATCTTGACTTGTGTGTGTTGGAGTTTTGACATTTTGGTCTTGTATTACTTAGAGAAATATTGACTATTTTTCTAAACTGGTGCGGAGTACTTTTGTGGTGTTTTCAATGTGTTACTGTGTGTGTGTGTGTGTGTGTGTGTGTGTGTGTGCGTGTGTGTGTGTGCGTGTGTGAGCGTGTGTGTGTGTGTGCAGAAATACTTTACACATTGCCTCTTTAGTTTAGTCTGACTGCTCTGTGCCAAGCTACCAGAGGGTGAGTACATGTAAAGGTTTAGTGTGTATTACACTTACCATGACTAGGATTGTGGTTCCTGCTTTAACAAGATGCGCACCTTTGCCAACCAGAAACCCAATTTCTAACAATATGTATGTATGTATGTGTGTATGTTCTGAGTTAATCATTTGTGAGAGTGGATGGATATGGAGACTGAATAAATTCAATACAAGAATGAACCCTGAAGTACCCCATGTAGTAGAAGAACCGGAGCTTGGATAAGAAGAGCCAATTAAATCAACTGAGTTTTGGATATAAGAAAAGACTGTAACTAGCAGGGCCACCAATTTCTAAAGTTTTGAATGCAAATATTACTGCATCATTATTGACAGAATCAAAAGCTGCTGACTGGTCCAACAGAATGAAGGCACCAACACCAATTTAATCAGCTTGTCGAGGATGGAAATTAAATTATTCAGCATCTTGTCCTGTCATCCAGGTTTGAATTCAAAGGTTATATGACACTATATTGAGCTCATTAATATTGTCCTATGATAATATTACATAACTACTTCGACCTACTACTGCATTGAAAAGTCAATACATATTGGCTAGCCTTTTCTATAACAGAACAACTTTTATTGATTTTATGAATTAAAACAGCAAACCTTACAGCGCAAGCAGTCAAGTACATCTCCAGTGAGAAACATACATAAAAATAATTCCAACCAGAAATAGCCCCAACACTTGCCCCAAATATTTTTTAAGTTTGTGGGGACATCCTCATACCTAATAGATGGGTTCCTTGAATTCTGGGCACCAGAAAATCACCTTACACAAAGTCCTCAGCAAGGGTGTGTTAGCTGAGTTGCAAGGGCAGACAATGTCCCCCGCAGATCCTCCAGTAGACCAAGAATAGCAATACGAAGTGACAATCAACAGGTCTCTCCAGAATATGAGATAGAGAGTGAAAGATGTCAGCCCAGTAGTTTGCAATCATTGGACATGACCAAAGTACATGGAAAAGGTCTGCGCTCTCCTCATCCCATTGAGAATAAGCAGGGGAAGAATGCTGATTTGTCCTCCACAACCATATTGGTGTCAGATAAGTGGTGTGTAGGAATTTTGATTGAATCAAGGGAAGCCTTGAGGAGATCGCTAATTCCATTGGTGCCATGATGGCCTCCCTCCACTCCATATCTTCTAGGGGGCCCATCATGACTATGATTTGGCTTTCATGGGGGTGAGCAGGTCCATTGAGTTAATGACTAAAGTTGTGTAGATGCGCTAAATGCCTCCTCTCCCCAAAGACCCCATCAGGGATTTGGCCTCCAGCGGGCTGAACCCAGGAGCCTCCTGGAGGATCAGGGAATACCTGGTGGAGTCCATGGAACAACTGTACCCACTCCCCCACACCCCCACCCATGTTTGCTCTGAGCGGCAGCACTGATTGTGCACTGCTCAGTTGTGTGTTTCTCAGTCAGTGCACCACTAGATGGCCTCTAAGCCCGCATCTGAATTATGGTGCAAGCACAAAGGCAAGAAATGTGGGGGCTTATTTACAAGGCCCTTGCGCCACTTTTGCGTCATTTTTAACATTGGAAAAGTGATGCAAAAGTGGCGCAAAGGGCTTGTAAATCTGCCCCGTGAGTTGTAATCTGATTCTGTTAAAACGTGCTCCAATGTCCACTAGTCAGATCTGCACTGAAAGAAACAGGGGGCCAAAAACAGGGGGCCACACCCGATTGAGGTCAAACACATTTGAGATCCCACAGGTACTTATTTGGCACTGATGCAATTCATATTACAGAAGTGACTGCACATCCTAAAGCTGTCTAAAGATTATGAGCCTGGGTCACAATGAAATCCTGTATTAATTTCCAGTTGTTTTAAAATGTGAATAACAGAACCCACTTAGAAGATTGGATTTCACTGGTTGAACAAGCAAATTATCTTGTTAAAACCTGTGGCAAACATACTGTGTTCCATGCCTTTCAAAATAACATTGACAGATATATCCATTTTGTGAAAGTAAAAATGTTTATGTAAACCATAAAATGTTCCTGCATAAATTAACAATTCCTGTGGAGCATCATTGAAGTATGTTAGCACTGTACATTCAACCCTTTCGTATAAATATTTTTATTATAATTTTCTTTATAGCCACAAGTGGAAGATATTTAAATACATGCAAAATCACAACATAGCACATTTCCATGATCCATCAATACATCGATTTTTTTCTGGGAATAAAAAATCCATTATTATCATATATATCATCTACAGATCGATAATAAAAATCCTAATAATAAAGTGCATATAGTGTTTCACGTATCTTAAAAAGACAAAATTCATCCAGTTTCATTTCAGACATTAGAATGGCCCTCAGGAGATGGTACTATCTATGCCTCATGATCGAGAGATCGCACTGCTACCCAGTTAATGAGGGGAGCCCAAATCTGTTTCCCCCTTTTTCTTGCGCTCTTGGCTTTTCGGAGAAATTAGTTACTTTCTAGATTATATATCGCAAGTAGACATGCAAGCCATTGGTGAAATGTAGGGGAGACCTGATTGAACCAGGTTGCCACTATGCAGATGCGCACTACAGCCATAGCTATAGAGATGAAAAACTGCCAGACCGGATAACCATATTGTTATGTATTCCCAATAAGACTAGTTGAGAGGTTAGGGTGATATCTAAAGGAAACGCTATTTGCAAAAACCTGGCTATCTGCCACTTAAGCAGATCCAGCGCTGGGCAAGTGCTGGACGTATGTTCTAAACCTGCTTCTCATCTTTGATACAGCGGACAACAGATACCTACCCCCCCCCCCACACTTTGCAATTTTTGCTGGAGAATATTATACAGATTGGAGAGTGTCTTAAAATGTTGTGCATGTAGGTCTGCTGATAACAATAAAGTGCGGCCCAACTCAAGCGATTCAAGAACGCTCCAGTCTCTGATATCTAGCCTCCTCTGCCACTTCCCCAGATGTTTCTCCAGATCATCAGATGGAGGTACCCAGAAAGTCATAAAATTGACTTATTGACCAACCGGGATTATTGTGGACGAGCTCCATTAATATTTCCTTGGTAAACCCACTTGCTCCCCCTCTTTTTTTTGAGAGAATGTTGTGAAGCTGAAGATATTTAAAGAATTCTCTCTTGTCAATTCCGTAGTCCAGTTGAAGTTCCTCGAATGATTTATTTCCGACAAAATAGTCTCCTAATTTCTTGAGCCCTCTAGTCTCCCAACCAAGGCAGCATGAGTCATGAAATATGGAAGGAAGAGGTTGAGACCCAGTATAGGGGTATAATAGCTAAATCTCCCGATGCCAATCTTCTTTCTTATAATCGCCCAAATCTTTAAGGCTGCCAGAAGAGTCTTTAACTTGACTTTCTTATAGTAGCTAGGCTCAACATTTTTTAAAAAGCCACTTTTGGCATCTTCCCCTATTAGTAATTCATACATGGGGGGAATACTCTCTCCCATCTGATGATCTTCCTGGTTACCGCCGATGAGAGATTTCATGAATTGTAAAGAGGTGGCCCACTGATAATATTTAAAATTGGGGACAGCCCATCCACCTCTCACCCTAGGTAGCATCAAGTATCTGAGAGCTCTTGTGGCCTTAGCATAAGACCAGATAAACATACTAACTATCTTCCACTGTTTTAAACCATATATTCCCAAATTCTAAAGAGATTGCCCTGAAAAGATATAAAACCTTAAGTAGGAATAGCATCTTAGCTACATTACATCGACCGATGATTGAGAGATGGAGATTATCCATCCTCCCTAGATCCTTTCTCGCCTTATAGATTATTGGAGCCAGATTTAATGTAAGTATCTGGTCTATGTTGGATGTAAAGCTTACGCCCAGATAAACTACTTGCTCTACTTTATGATCATCAATTACTTGAATCTCATTATTCATGACCCCCTGAGTGAGTATTGTTCTGATTCAGAGAGTAGTCAGACAGTTTCCCAAAATATGAAGGTTCCCTTTCTAACTCCTGTATTGTTGCAGCTGGATCTGGCATCACAATTGTGATGTTGTCAGCGTATGCTAGAATTTTAGTACTATTGCCTTGAAATTGCATTGCTCTGATTAAAGCATTAGATACCAATTTCCTAAACAAGAGTTCTATATAAAAGGCAAGCAATAAAGGTGAGCAATGACAGCCCTGTCTTGTTCCTCTCATAATTCGAATAAAATCATATTGCCTTCTCATGATTTGACACCCTGCAGTGGGGTTTTGATAAACTGCTTGAATAGCCATGATTAAGCTCAGGCAAATTTTACACCACTTCAAAACCACCCACATATAATCCCAGGCTACCCTATCAAATGCCTTTTCGGCGTCTAATAAGGCAAGAGCCGAAGAATCTCCTGTCACTGCTGCAGCATCAAATAGAGCTATGACCCGACGGATGTGATCAGTGGATCCTCTCCCCAGTATGAAACCCTGTTGTCTGGGAGAGACCAGAATGCCAATGACGTGACTTAATATTGTTGCTAAAACTTTAGAGTAAATCTTAGCGTCACTGTTGATTAATGGGATAGGTCTATATGACCTGGGATCTTGAGGGGGAGTTACCATTCTTTAGGAACACCACTATATTGGTCATAGCCCAAGACTCGCTGCAGGTTGTCTTTTCTGTGCCTTTATGAATATTTCAACCTGATCAGCTTCTAAGACTGGGAAAAAAACTTAACAAATTCCAATGGTATCCCCCAACCAAACTAATATTTAGATCTCACACAATAAAATTGGTGTTGGCCATAAGGCCAGTTCCATGTTAAAAAAATCTGATAAAGTGGGATCATCTGAATTTGATCCATAAACAGAACAAAGTGTGACCGTACACCTTGCAAACTGGCATCTAGCAATCACCCATCTCCCATATTTATCGGAGGTACATCGTGTAAAACTGCAGATATTCTTATAGGCTAGGGTTGCCATCCGTGATGAGTTTGTACCTTGTGTCGTGTATGCTCCTCGCATGAAGCCCAAAGATTCGAGCAGTTTTTTCCTTGAACCCTCTATATGTGTTTCTTGCATGCAGAGAATAGCTGCACATAGTACTGTGAGTCCTTCAGCGACATTCCGTCTTTTCACATTATCATCCACAGTGGCAATACATAATTTACAGTGGCAATACATAATATAAGCCATATATACAATCCAAATGGTAAATCAACTTATACAACAGCCACCCTCCATCAAGACTGTACCCACCAACATCCAGCCAAGAAGCCATCTTGGACCATTTAGATTTCTTTTCTCCTCTTGTGCGGTGCCACCACACACCCGAACACCCTCTCTTTGACCCCCTCTTAAAAACCACTCCCTATTCTTACCACCCCAACCCCGGCCCCTCCTAGACTTTCCTACTACTAGAAGGAACTTTGCTGCAGTGAGCGATATTGGCCCGGACCCCCTCGGCGATACAAGGAGCAAGCGTCCCTGGCAAAAGGCATCCCGCCTGAGGGCCAGCGGTTGACCCATGATCAGCTGGAGGACAGTTTTGCAGCACCCCTGCGTACTTCAGAAACTTTTTGTTCACTCTGAGGAAAGGTGGACCGAAACACTGGGGTGGTATAAGGAAAACAACCTCAAAGGGTAAAGAGTCCTCGCAACTCACAAAAGAGCTAGAGATTAAAAATGTGGACAGTACTGTTCTGGCCCCAGGATCCAGACCTCAGCTCTCCATATTGAACTTTTTAGTGGCGACCAAAGAAATGAACCCCCTTGTGAGGGAACATGTATTGAAGGGAGTCCAAGATGGCATCATGAACTGTTCTGGTATAGCTTCCATTGTCAGGTTCGATGACACTGCAGAGATAAGCCCCAATCCCTCCATCCGATCTCTATTGGGTACGACTACCTGGGCTATCGGGGCAGGAGACACTTAAACTGGTTGCTTGAGCCGGCAATCCAGCAGCATGCTGACCACCCCTAAGATTAGTGAAAGCCTTGGCCATATTGTGAATGGTGCGTGGGGGTGGTGGTTGAAAGATACTGAGACAAAGAAGCAATCAATGATCTGCCCGCTGTGGTCCCCTGCCCACAAACGTATAGAACTCATCTGGCAAAGGGCAAGCCTTCTGGCATCCCAATGGCTCAGGGCCCTTCCATTTGACCCCAGGTCATGACTGTAACTTGCCCAGTAGCTGATGTTAATGTGAAGCAGGGTGTGCAGGGCTCCACTAATCCAATCAAAATGCCAGATAAAGCCACTAGACAGACAATGGATTTAACTGGAGGCTTGGTGGTTAATTTCTCTGAAGTAACAGATCCCGGAGTCCAAGGAGAGGGTCCTTTGAGGAATAAATCCAGCAGTCAGGATGCAAGGACATTAACAGACCGGGTTGGAGGGAGCCTGGTGCTAGATGAACCCCTAGATCCTGGGGACAGATTCTTTTCACTGACTGATGGTTCAGATGCCGCTAGTTTAGAAGATCTTGCAGAAGCAACTTGTGCATCGGCTCTAGGTAGCTGCTCGAGCAGTCTATTCGATGATCCGAGCTCCATGGTTGAGTGTGCAAAACACTATAGAAGAGACAAAAATATAGATCAGAAAACAACTGGAGAAATTATAAAGAATCTGGTAGCCCCTGCTTTAAAATGGGATTACTCTGCAACACAGCAGATTTATGTGGAATCACATAATCAGCAACAAGTCCTTCCATCAGTAACATAGTCACTGGATCTGCTGGTAGAAACTGAAGAGCCAGCACTGAGGTTAATATATAGCTCCATCAGACAGCAGATGGTCACAGTGCCAGATTGGCTTCTAAACATTTGCAGGGCGCAATAACAAAGATATCCAAAGCCTATATTGAGATTGGGGAGAGGATCCTGGTGGTTGAAAACCTGACCTTGACTTGGAAACAGGTTTGGGGAGTTCAAAGATTAGGCAGAAGCTCAAGTCTCTGAAATTTCAGACATACAATGGAAACTCAAGGATTTCAAGAACAGACAGAGACTAAATAACCTGTGGGTCCTGGGCGTTGAAGAGGGAGTAGAAGGCAACACAATAAGGGTGTTTGTGCTAAAATTGTTTAGAGGAGCCTTCCCTGATATAACAAATTGGAACTGGGATCAGGAAATCCAAAGAGTTCATCGCTTTCCTTTTATGTTAAAAAAGCTAAACCAACAACAGGGAGATGGAAAGTCCAGGCCTGAAGCTATCATCATCTCTTTAGTAAACTTTTTAAACAGACAGGTCATTTTTGAGAAAGCACACCCTGATGCCAGACAAAGTTTCGAAGGATATTCCATGTTCACCAGGCCACATTTTTGTCATGTAACTGTAGAGAGACGGTAGAGCTTGAGACAACTAATTAAGCCTTGTCAGGAAAAGGTCGCCAAAGCATATCTGATGAACCCGGCCCATCTCAAGATTATTTTTAAAAACAACACCCGGGTGTTCCCTTCAGAGGTTAGAGCCAAAGAGTACCCTGATGAATTTGTAGGCTCACTCTGAATGACGGAAACATACGTGGATGATGATCAGTTTGGCTTTTCTTTTTTGTTTCGTCTTTTCTTTTTTTCCCCTTTTTTTCCTTTCCCTCTTTTTTGAAACAAGATTTTGCTCTCTTTCATCAGTTATGTCTGGTCTCTAACCATTGGGTGTATTGGATCTACTGTGATGTTAACTTAATGTCTTTAGTTTTTTTTAAGTACGTCTTAATCTAGGAAATATACATGCATATAGATGTCTGGCCAGTCATGTGGGCTGTATTTCTGTTCTTGGTCTAATCAAGAACTTGGGAAAATCTTGTAGTTTTCACGCCTCTACAAGGATAATAGTTTATATGTTTATAAGCTGGGGGCAGGGCGAGCATGGGACCCATCATTCAGGTCAGGTTGGGCCTGGTTGCTTCTAGAACTGTACAATCATCCCTAACATTATAAACAAATCTTTATAACCATGGGCATAGCTATCATCTGTGTAAAAGTTGCAGTGGCACTGGAACCTGGGGTCCTTAGGATTTCACTGGAACCAAATTTAGTCTGTATTTTACTATCCTTCTAGTGGGCCCATTTTCCTTGCTTGCGCAAGGTCTCATAACACTCTAGCTACACCTTTGTTCATGCCCATTCCATATTATGAAAAATGATATCTCCCAATTCAATGAGATTGTACCTTTTTCACACAGAAAGTTGAGGTGTTCTTAAAAAACATTTCTATCAAGATAACCTAGTGTATGTCATACATACTCAGCCATGTCGTAGAAAGTAGCAATTGAGTAAAAAAGACCATTGTGTATAAGGGCATCAAATCATTTTGATCACATTTCATATTTAAGGAATGCAAAATAATGCCACCATTCATTAATAGACACACACCACACGCTTAGTTTGATTTTTCCTTTTTTTGGTGATATTTTACCTTTGAAACAGAAAAATCAGAATCTGCAATTAGTAATATCAATGCCTAGTTTTGCCAAACACACATATAGTGCTATTTCATATGCCTATGCATATGGCCTTTTTTTTCTTTCCTCCAGAGCGCTGTTTTAGTCAGAGATTCCTGTGCTTGTGGAAAAGGAAATCTGTAATTGAGACATCATTTTTACATCTGGCTTGACAGACTCCACTATCCTTCTCAATCCCAATAACTAACTAACATATCCACCACTCAAATTACTTTCATATTTCACTGTACTAATTCACTGGTAGTCCTTAATGGGTTCCCGAGTAGCGTGCTACTCGCCAAAAAGCACTTCAACACCTTATCAGAAGTAGCAAGCGCTATAAAAATGCAAACCTTTTTTCCTCTTCTATGCCTCCGCTATCCTTCTCAATCCAAATAACTAACGTAGGGCCTGATTCACAGAACTAATCTGAGACAAAATCCTAAACTTACTACTTTTGGTATTCACAGAAGGCATTTAGTAGTAGTAAAGTTAGGATTTTGTCTTAAGTTTGACTTAAGACAAACTTAAGACAGACTTAAGACAGACTTAAGACAGACTTAAGACAAACTTAAGACAGACTTAAGGCAGACTTAAGACAGACTTAAGACAAACTTAAGATAAACCTAAGACAAAATCCTAACTTTACTACTACTAAATGCCTTCTGTGAATACCAAAAGTAGTAAGTTTAGGATTTTGTCTCAGATTAGTTCTGTGAATCGAGCCTATACATATCCACCACTCACATTACTTTCATATTTCACTGTACTAATTCACAGGTAATGATTTATGGGTTCCGGAGTGGTGTGCTACTCGCAGAAAAAGTACTTCGAGGCCTTGTCAGGGGTAGTAAGCGCTATATAAATGCAAACCTTTTTCCCTCTATATCTCCCCTATCCTTCTCAATCCAAATAACTAACAAATCCACCACTCAAATTACTTTCATATTTTGACTATACCAATTCACTGCTAATCCATTATGGGTTCCGAGTAGCGTGCTACTCGAAGAAAAAGCGATTGGACGCCTCGTCAGGGGTAGTAAGCGCTATATAAATGCAAAAAAAGTTTTCCTCTATCCCTCCACTATCCTTCTCAATCCAAATAACTAACATATCCACCACTCAAACTACTTTCATATTTTCACTATACTAATTTACTACTAATTCTTTAGGGGTTCTGGAGTAGCGTGCTACTTGCCAAAAAAGCACTTCAACGCCTAATCAGGGGTAGCAAGCGCTATATAAATGCAAACCTTTTTCCCTCTTCTATCCCTCCACTATCCTTCTCAATCCAAATTACTAACTACCATATCCACCACTCAAATTACTTTGATATTCCACTGTACTAATTCACTGCTAATCCTTAATGGGTTCTGGAGTAGCACACTACTCGCAGAAAAAGTGCTTTGACACCTCGTCAGGGGTAGTAAGCAGTATATAAATGCAAACCTTTTTCCCTCTATCTCTCCACTATCCTTCTAAATCCAAATAACTGACTAACATATCCACCACTCAAATTACTTTCATATTTTCACTATACTAATTCACTACTAATGCTTTATGGGTTCCGAGTAGCGTGCTACTTGCCGAAAAAGCACTTCAACACCTTATCAGGGGTAGCAAGTGCTATATAAATGGAAACCTTTTTCCTTCTTCTCTCCCTCCACTATCCGTCTCAATCCAGATATCTAACTAACATATCCACCACTCAAATTACTTTCATATTTCACTATACTATTCACCACTAATCCTTTATGGGTTCCCGAGTAGCGTGGTACTTGCAGAAAAAGCACTTTGACGCCTCGTATGGGTTAGTAAGCGCTATATAAATGCAATTACACTACAATACAATACAATGCTGTCACCTGACTTTATGGGATCAACCTGAAAAAAGGCTTTAAGAAGCACTACCAGGAGCGGGGATTTGGCTCGACCCACATGTTGGTAGCCAAAAGTACAACATTTGATTGGGCAACATATGTGTACTTCCTCTGAAAGGGTGATTGCTGTACTCATATTGGCTTGTGAGGGGGCGTGTGCACTCTCCTAACATGACCACCATGTCAAACATAATGAAGCAGTGGCTTGTGTGACAATCCTATTGGATGCAGGGGGGCTTCCCTTTATCTAACATGTATGTCGTCAAGCATGATACTGCATCATATTAGATGTATTTGTATGAAAGGGAGCCTAGATGGGATTCTGCTTTTTTTTTTTAGTTTAGAGAGCTTTATTGAATCAAATAAGAACAAAGGTACAATATTATATCAACAATTAAAGAAGAATTACAAAAGATATCAAATAGTATATATAGGCATGGAAAAATGGAAACATAATACAACTACCATTGTCAGAAAGCAAAACCAAAGGCTAAGGGCAATATTGAAGAGTTATGTACCATAGCAAATTAGCGTTTTAAGTTTTATGGGGAAGAAAGAAAAATAGATAGAAAGAAAAAGAGAGAGAAAGAAATCAACAGGAAATCAACATCCTTACCAAGTATACTAAGTAGGAACATCCAATAGTGAGCACTATACATTTACAAATAACAAAGTGATAACAAAACATTATCATATATGAATGATATAAGAACAAATGTATCATAATACTCATGACGGTTGAAAGACAAAGGTACTGTCCTTGTTGCGTAATGCAGAAGAGGATAGATAGTTAGTGAGTGGAGACCAAAAGGCTTCTTTTTGAACGAGTTGCTGAGAAGTAGTGGCAGAAGCTCTATCTAGCCTGTGGTGATAGCAGATAAGATTCCACCAAGCAGAGAAGGTGACCTTCGTGGCATCCTTCCAGTTGGAAGTAATAACCTGAAAAGCAATAGCAAGTAACAAATCCACAAAAGTGCCCATTTTGTGAGCACCAAACCAATGTACAGAGTTACTGCCCAGAAATATGGAGTAGATATCAAAAAGAAAATTGTGGGAGCAAATTTAGGTGATTAATTTACATACCTTAGTCCAAAAAAGGAGATACTAGGACAAAGGAAAAGGAGTGTACATGTGTGCCAGGAGTGTTTCTACATGACCAACAGTTAGGGGATAAGTCGGAACTAAATTTGGAGATAGATAATGGGGTTAAAAACAACCTCTGATAAAAATAGTAAGAGTTTGAGTGGTGTTAGCATTACAGGAAGTGTGATGTATTCGTGTCCAGATAGAGATCCATGTGTGTACAGAGATGGTACGTTGCAAATCTAATTCCCATGAAAGTTCAGTTTTACTCTTGGGGCGATCAGGAAGAGAAAAATGAAGATATTTGTAGATAAGAGAGGCCCAAACGGAAGGGGAAGTAGATAACGGTTCAAATGAGGGGTCTGATGAAGAGGAGGGTGATCCAGAAAGAAGAGAAAACTGTTGGGTTAAAAGTAATCCTAAAGAGTCGTACTTAAGAAGGGAAGAGACAGGCAGGCAGAATTTAGATTGTATTTCTTGAGGAGATAAAAAATGCGTATCGTGAACTAGGTGTTTAACCTGGATGATCCCTTTGGCCACCCAATCTTTCCAAAAAATGGTACGATTTGAAAGTTTAATGGACTTGTTGTGCCATATAGGGGAATCCAGGAACATTTGCAGAGATGAAAGGGATTTGTTAAGGACCAGGTTAAAGGTCGATATAAATTGTGAGATTGTTGGGGACTTAAATGAGCGAGGAGGATAAGTAAAATAAGCTAACTAAGAGAAGGGAAATGGGTGAATCAACGATCCCTCCAAACTATGCCATACCGATATGGGGAGTTCATCCAAAGGAGACAAATAGGGTAAAACTTGCCGAATTAAAAGAGAGGAGTGGTACTGACGAAAGTTGGGAAAATTGACACCACCCCGATCCTTAGGAGCAAATAGGGAGAATAAAGATATACGAGCTTTCCGGTTGTTCCAGAGAAATCTACTAACAACACCATTAAGGGTTTTAAAAAAATGTAATGGAGCCTCACTGGTAACATGGACAGATAAAAATTAATAACAGGGAGCATCATCATTTTAATTGTGTCCAATCTGCCCCACCAAGACAAAAATAAGAGAGACCATTTTTCTGCCATGCCCGAAACCTTTAATAAAACATCTTCCAAATTAAGCTGAACCGTTCTAGCGACTGAAGAGGAGTATTTGACCCTCAGGCATGTAATATAGTTAGTGTTCCATTTGAAATCCATTCCTTCGAACATACTTCTTAAGCAATGCTTGTTCATTGGAAGCACTTCAGATTTAGAAAAGTTTAATTTATAACCTGACAGGGCGGCATATGAAGATAAAAGATCTGTGAAAGCAGGCAAGGAGATAAGGGGATCGGAGAAAAATATAACAAAATGTCATCTGCGTAGGCAGTGAACTTGATTTCAATTGGTTTTTGTGTAAAACGCCGAAATGCGAAAGAATGTCGTAGAGAGTGAAGAAAAGGTTCAAGAGATAAGATAAAGAGCAAAGGTGAAAGAGGGCAACCTTGACAAGTGCCCCTTTGGAGGGTAAAGTAAGGAGATTGAAATCCATTAACAAAAACCGAAGTGGTTGGAGAAGAATATAACAAACTTATAAGAGACAAAATAACGGGACCAAAGCCATGCCACTTAAGTGCGCGCATCATAAAAAGCCAATGAATGCGATCAATAGCTTTCTCAGCGTCTAGGGTAATGGCTGCAACACGGGAGGGACTCTTAGACGCGAGATGTATGATATTTAAAAAAGTTCTTGAATTGAATATATGACGATACTTAGCATGCCATTAGTCCGCATGCTTTTAGTGCGATGTTTTTACATCGCAAATGCAAAACTACGCATATTTTTACTGCGTATACCAGTACATCACAAATGCATTAATAAGATAAGAATTGGCTTTTACTGCGCAGATCATTACTTCGCATATCACTACTTCGCGTACATGGACCATTTTTAATATTTTAATCCTCAATCTGATCCATCAACAATAACAGTATCCTCAAATTTAATTCATATTGTCTTTTTAAATAACTTAAAAGTAGTTCCAAGTACAGCCAAGTAAATCGGTTCTCCTCCTCTCCCCTCGATCCTGCTTATGTCGTTTATACATTTTAACCATTTAAATTTTTTTTTAACTTAAAAACAGTAATTCTCTTAATAAAACCTTTCATAATGAATCAGAATGAAGTATTGATCATTTTTTTCAATAACAAATGCATATGTGCAACCATCGGCTCCTATCTCCGGCTAACGTACGTTTTTTAGTTTCTTTTTATAAATTATTTAAATTGATCAGAAGTAGACTGCATTTTACCATATAATACAGGGTTAATGCACCTGCTGCAAAAATCTTTTGCATGCCTAACATATTCCTAGGTATAATAGGGTAAGATAACTCTGCTAGTTAATGCACAATCTGAATAGGTCTGTGAGCAGTCTTTTCAAAGGTAAGACTTAGCATAAAAATATCACATACGGTTAATGTGCCTGCCGCAAAGGGAGTAACATGTAGGTCACAGGTTTATATTGTATCTATATTTTACCGAGATCGCTTTGTGGGTTACTGCTTTGGCTGCAGAGATTCTTGTTTTACCTGCAGGTAGCACATTTCAATTATAATATAGCTTAGTGATTTATGAAGTGGCATCAATGAGTTGTATTGAAACTGCAAGCCATAAGCTTATGAACTATCATGCTTTATTCATAACATTCACTTATTCTTCTTTTTTCGTTTATTTATTTTTTATAAGATAAAATTGTTTATGTGTATTAAATATACTTTTAGTCATACTTTAAAATAGTTACATTACATTTAATTTAAATGAAAAATTTTCTTACCTGTTCAGCGTTGTTTCATGCTTCTTCTCCTCTCGCCTTCGATCCTCCGTATGACGTATGAACGTGTTTGCGTCACGGATTTCTTCTTTAGCTTAAATAAAAAAAGGACTAAGTTATCAATAGCAAGTTTGGGTTTCCATTTGAACCTGAGCCCTGAAAAGTAACTAGTTGTAAATGAACCATGTTCACAGCCTGTGCAGAGGGGAGGAGATTATGAAAACGAGTAACGTCTCGATTTTAACAAATCAGTAAGTATTTCATATTTAATGCATATTTTTATACTTTGCATGTTTACAGGCCAAAATGGTAAGCATTTCATTTTTCCGTTTTCCGTTATTTTAGAATGCGTAGTAAAAGTATTTGCGTACTAAAAGCATGCTATGTAGCAGCATGCGTAGTAATGGTAAACGCGCAGTAAAAAATGCGTAGAAAAAGCACATCGTAGTAATGCCCGCGTAGTAACGGTGTGTAACGGTGTGTAACGGATTCGAAGGGCCAACACCTTAGCAAAAAATTTTGCAATCTAAATTGATTAAAGAAATAGGGCGATAGTTAGCACAGGATGAGGGATCTTTATCCTTCTTTGGGATTAAACAGATCATGGCTTCAAGAAATGAGCCATGAGCCTCATTGGGAGAAATGAAGTGCTCAAAAAGAGATGAAAGATAGGGGAGAAGAGTCTGTGAGAAACAGGAATAGAATTCAGCGGTAAAACCATCAGGACCGGGGGCCTTATCCTTAGGTAACTGGGCTAAGGCTAACTTAATTTCTGAGAGGGACATGTCTTTATCTAAGAAAGAGCAATCAGGGGAGGGGGAGTAACAAGGAGGCAACAACTCAAAAAATGCCTCCAAAGCAGTGTCCGATGGAGAAGATTCAGGAGTGTATAAGGTCTTATAAAAATCCGTAAAACATTTTAATAACTCCTCATCTTTGAAATGATTAACACCGTTATCATCAATGATATCAACTATTTTGGATCTTTGAGATTTAACTTTCAAATAGTTCACTAGCAGTTTACCGGCTCTATTACGACCACCGTAGAATTTGGAATTAATTTTTAGCAACGTCCCGGAGGCTTCCTCCGTCGATTTCCTATTAAAGTTCAATTTTGCTTGTATTAGTTTCTTAAGAGTATCGTCATTATTAGAAGAAAAATAGGTATGCTCAGGTTGTTTAATGGAAGAGAATATGGAAGCTGATTCCTTGAGAAGTTGTTTCTTCTTGACAGCCACGTAATTGATGATAAATCCTCTAGCTGTTGCCTTAAAAGCGTCCCAAATGGTGTGAAAGGGTATATCTGGGCTAGCACTAATAAGAAAAAAGTCTGACAAAAAATCCTTGAAGCGCCCAATAAAAGTAGGATCTTTAAGTAAATAGTTATTAAAGCGCCATATGCGGGGTTTGGAGGGTTCAGAAGGAAGATCTAAATTAATAAAGACAGGAGCATGATCTGAGATCAGTATGGATTACATTTCAGCGTGGATTAGATTAGGAGAAGGTGAGGACTCAAAATAATGTAATCAATTCTAGATGTGGAATTATGTGTGGAGAGTAAAAAGTGAATTCCAAACTATCCGGATTATATATCCTCCAAGCATCTACCAAACCTCTCGAACGAATAGTGCTCGTAAAGGTTTTTTTGCATTTCATTAGGGATATATCTGGAGGAGGATTTCCTGTCAGTGAAGGGATCCATAACCTGATTGCAGTCCCCACCCACTAAGAGGTTAGACTCAGAACAAGAGTGGAGGGTATGTGACATGGACTGCCAAAACTGTGAATCAATACCAGTGGGACCATAGATGTTAAGGAGAGAGATGGGGGAACCATTAATAACTGAATGAAGAAGAAGCCATCTGCCATCAGCATCCTTTTCCTCCTTTTCTATAGTAAGGGAAAGGGACTCATGAAATAGTGTCACCACTCCATTTTTATTGTCTTTAGCTGGCAAACAATACACATGACCCACCCATTGCTTTTTAAGAGAGCTAATATCGTTTTCAGTAAGATGTATTTCCTGTAGCATCGCAATTTTACAATGTATTCTGGATAAATGGGCAAGTACCCTTTGCTTCTTGACGGGATTACGCAACCCCTTCACATTCCAGGATACTATGGGAAAATTATCAGTCATAGTGAGAAGGGAGAAAAAATAAGCAACTCCATGAGCATTCTAAATTCGGTAAAACTGAGAATTCAACATGAGAACTTTTTGAACCGACAAATAAGAAAATGTGCACTAAGAACAAAAAAAGAAAAAGGATGTTGAAAAAGTAAAATACAAGAAAAGAAGAAGAGACAAAAATGATCAAAAATGATATATTGAGGAAAGAAGAAGAAAGAAGGTTGCCACAAAAAAAAAAAAAGAAAAAGAGGAGGGTATAAATGATAAAAAGAGAGAAGCTGACAAGAAGCCAGGAGACTTCAGCCAAGGTGAGCAGAATACATTTCCAGGTTGAAAGAGACAGCATGAGAAAGCGGGGAGCCACGAAAGGAACACAGACGACAGAGTCAATGAGGTTAACAAGAAACAACGAGGACCGCAAAATAAGTGAGCAGAAAAAGGAGAGTATAATAAGGAGCAGCAGCTAGGAAAGTATAGTAAACAAACTTGACTTATAGAGATAAAAAGTAAAGACAAGCAAACACATAGTACGGGCATACTTATTGCAGGGAGTAACACTTACCACACTTAAGGAAGAACTGTGAACACTGAGGGTGGGAAGGGAGAAACAGGAAGGAGGAAACATCTAGGAGGGGTGTCCGTATCAGACGAGATACATATGTGAAGAGAAACCACATAGTTAATAGGGAAAAGCCTCCTGAGAAGGCAGACATATAACAAACACGAGTGAAATAGATGGATAACAAAAAAACAAAAAAGAGGCCAAAGCCATCAAAAACCTGTAAAATTAAGAAAGGTTAAGGCAAAAAGAACTAAAAACCATGTGAAGAAAACAATATTCAGGCTTTCACAAAACCCAATTCTGGGGAAAATCATCGGAGTCTATAAATAAGGAAAATACACTGTTCATGTTTTCCCAAAGTCCATTTCTTCTCCTTTGTGACGAATATTAAACTGTCGTAAATCCTCAGGGCACTCAAATGAATGAGTCCTTTCCTTGTAGGTGACTTTAAAGAAGCAGGGATGTACAAGACCATACCTGGCATTCATAGAACGAAGAGCAGGTCGATAGGAAAGGAACTCCTTACGACGAGCGGCAGTGGCACGAGCAACATCCTGAGAAAAAAACTTTTTGGCCGGACCAAAGCATTTGCTTTCTCTGTTTTGCAGCCGACAAAACCATTAACATGTCAGTATATTCCAAAAAAAGGACAATTATCCCTCTGGGGCGACTGACTGATGACGTAGATGAGGAACCCACAGGCCTGGGCCCAATACGATGTGCTCGTTGTAGGTTAAGTATGGTACCTTCCTTGAGACCAACTATTTTAGGAATATACATTTTAAGAAAGGCAAGCATGTCAGGCTCCTAATCCCCCTCAGGAATTCCATAGATTCTGAGGTTGTTGCGCCTGTTGCAGTTTTCCAAGTCCTCCGTTTGTTGTTTGAGAAGAGCTATTTCTTTTGACATAGCTTCAACTTTAGGGATCATATCCTGAGCATCACTGATCCTCTGCTCCACCATCAAAACCCTTGACTCCAAATTAGACCATTTCTCCTCTAGTCTCTGAAGAGTTGGGTTAGTGTCAATAACAAAGGGTTTCATAAGCTTTATTTCCTCCATGAGATCATCTAAAGATATGGGCAGAGGAGATTTTGTGGGAGAACCAGGGTCCTTCTTCTGGCGTTTAGAAGCGGCAGTGGTGGAATCTTTGCAGTGGGAAGACATGGTAGCTGCAGCCCCCTTCTGGTTCGAGGGGAGAGGATGATCCATATATAGACAAGAGACTATATGACGCAGCCTCAGAAGACAGTAGGTTAATACTTGTTTGGCACTTGCAAAGTCCAGAACTTGGGAGTAAAAAAAACAACCACTGAACCTCTCCCTTACCTCCTCCCCACAATCTCCTGAACAGACAAGAGAGAGGCAGAGGGCAACATACAAAAGCCACTAGGGTAAGTTGCCAGTGTTCCAGTACAGACAGAGGGCTTTAAATTAGTGGTAAAAAGGCTAATATAATCAATAGGTATCCAATATTAAACAGGATCCCCTATTTGTAGGGTTAAATACATTGCCAGAATAATTAAATAGCAGCCGTTCACCGCCGCCTCCCACTGAATTCAAAATGGCGGCCGCAGTAAAGAACTTGAGAAAAGCGCGACGCGGGGGAAACAGGGTTGAAAAATTGCATATAGAGGCAAAAAAATGTCAGCTACCTGTGCCCCTGCGTCCGCGCCGCCGGATCCTTCACCGCATGTTGCCCAAGAACGAGTGCAGCCGCTCCGGGGAAAGAAACGGTCCCGGTTGAGGCGCGGAGCCTCAAAGAGTCGCGGCCATCTTGTGGCGACTCAAGCCACGCCCCCCGGATTCAGCTTTTAAAAGCAGCGCGACCAGGTGCAGTGCTTCTTCCTTGCCCTACTGCTATGTCCTCGACACTTAAATGTTCTCCACCAGGAGTGAGGGGCCTCAACTGTTTAGGACTGTTTTGCCACCCCCTCCTATATGACCACATTATCCAACCTCTCTTGTGTGTTGGTGGTACTGATTCCAGATCGCTCAGCTCACCTCTTGGTTTCTGCTGAACAGCGGACCAGTGTGAAGCGAATCATAACTCCAAACGGGGTGCAGTCCCACAGGCTTATTGACTCCTGCTGGTTGGTACCCTTCGGAGAATGCTGCACCATTTTTAAAAATGTGGAATAACAGAGGCTGGGTGCATCAGATGTTTGATTTTTTACTTTCAGCTTGGCACCGAGCCGGCTGCCACTGGAGTGTCACCTGAGGCTTTGCAAGCAGAAATACGCACTGCTGTTCTTCATGTTCAGACGCAGACAGTTAACTCCAACAGGCTCATACATGTTATCAGAGGTATTCTAACTTGTCTTGGTGATACCACTTAGGAAGTGGAAGTATTTCACTGGTGTTTTTCCGGGAAAGGCAGTCAGGGGAAATGCTTCATGCAACCGAACACTGGTAAAGGACTATTGGCAAAACTGAGCTTTTCAAACGTTCTGTTTGGTATGCTTCTCATTGCGATGGAAGATCAATTCAAGATCTCCGGTGGGGTTCGTTGCAAACCTGTTAGTCTGTATTGAGGTGTTGTTTCCCTGTAGCAGCCCACATGTGGTATCTTCTTTGCTAGTTGCTAGTACTCTTGGCACAAGCCCTAATAAAGGAAGTGGGGAAACTAACTGTCAAGTTTAGTGACACTCACTAACCTGTTTCCTGCGGAGGTGAGAGGTGTCCTGATGCAAGGCCCCAACTCCTCCTCAGCACCGATGCCCTGATCGAGAAGCAACTCGGCCAGAACTGAGGCCTCACGGGGGGAATGGAATGACAATAGAGATAAAGATGAGAGGCAAACAAGATGTTCCCTGACTACCGGGATTCCCATCTTAGCTCCGGGGCTGTCTTAATTACTTATTCCTTCTGATGAAAGGAAAATAAACAACCTTACTATTTGTTATGCCACCCTGTTCATTCCCCTTTTCTGACTCTGTGTTCTCACTGTTTCCACCCAAGCAATCTCAGTACCTGATTGTGTCTCCTCTCCCGCCTTTGGTGTTCCCTCTCTCTTCTGGGTTCAGGGGTGTAGTCCTGTAACCTTTAAACAAGAAATAGCAAATGGTGTACGTGTTCTTTCTTAGTTATGAGGCTCATATAATATACCAGGACCTTTGTTTGGTTATATCTTCTACCTTAGTGACAATTCATCTTGTTACTTATTCCTTTTACGTAGTATTATCAGTTGCAGTGTTACTGTCCTCGACTAGACATTACATGTGGCATGCCTGGTTCAACACAGGTATCACATTGATAGACGTTACATATGGTATGCATTAGTCAACACAGGTTCACATTAGTATAGTTTGATGAAGATACGATTAGACATGCATTGGGAAACCATCAAAGACAACTGTTTTTCTAAGGCATGCTATTGTCACACACCTAAAACCGGCTGTCTCTCTGCCATAAGTATTAGTACAGATTTGGTATCCATATATGTATGCACCAGTTTTGTTTAGTTCACAATCCAGATGTCTTTCTCTTCTTTTGCAGGGTGTGGATTGTATGCTTTCGAGGTAAGTAGCAATTGTGCTAAGTGCTGCGAGCGAGTTACTGCCTTAAGGTTCACTGAAGTGGAAGTGCTGGCAACAATGCAAGAGACGAGGAGATATCACCCGGGTGAATCCATCAACAGCAAGCAGCTTCTGGAAGATAGGCACCACTTTAATAGGAGCCGCGCCCAACATAGCTGCCTCATCTCGTAAGATTTTTGAGTTTTCAAGCTCATTTTTCTTTTGACCACAGGGGTGGGCAGCAGATATTTCTCATGTGCTGGGCTCCCCTTATGCACTTTGAATTTGGCCACAAGGTTGGACAGCAGATGTTTCTGGTGTGCTGGGCTCCCCTAATGCCCTTTTTATCATTAGGGATGCATCATGTGGCACAAACAATGGGGCATATTATCAAGGGCTCTATCGCCGCTTTAGCAGGACTTTTTCCCGCTAAAGCGGCGATAATTCTAACGCCCTATTAGCAAGCTGTCGCTAACTGCTGTTAGCGACAGCTTCTAGGCGATAGCGACCGGGTTGGGTGCCGCTTTGCATGCCAGCGATATTTATCGCTAATGGCATGCAAAGTAGGCGTTCCCAACCTAAAAGCGAATGGAAACAGTCGCTAAGCTCGCTATCGCCTATTAGCGAGGCAGGGGAGGTGATTAACGAACCAGCGCTAAACACGTTTAGCGCTGGTTTGTTAACGCCTGGTCCAGACCTGACTTAGCCATGTAATCCAATGGGAGGTGGATTACATGGCTAAATCCCCTCGCCCTATCACCTAGCTAACACTGGTCACAGTGTGAATATCGCTTGTTTTCAAGCGATATTCACACTGTTCTCCAGGGTTTCTATCGCTTAGGAGATAAGCGTTGCTGATAGCACGCTATCTCCGCGATAGAAACCTGCGATAGCCGGCGATAATTATCCAAGCGCTAACTGCGCTTAGCGATAATTATCGCCGGTTATTGCTAATAGGCCCCAATGTCTTTTGCTCCATGGATAGCCCTGGACGGTCCTCACCAGGAAAGCGGCAGGCCCGAAACTAACCAAATTACGCAGAATACAAATGGCATCATGGAGCGAGACATCGCAGCGTGTGACATCACTGAGTGAGACATCGCACGTAGCATCACAGGAAGTGACATCACAAGAAGTGACATCAGATCTTAAGACCTCGCACATATATTTAACAGTATATCATGAGTACAGTTGAGCGCAGTACAATGTTTAACAAATTAGGGGGCATATTAGCAAGGGCACTATCGCCGCTTTAGCGGCACTTTTTGCCGCTAAAGCGGCGATATTTATATCGCCCTATCAGCAAACTGTCTCTAACAGCAGTTAGCGACAGTTTGCGGGCATTAGCGCCCGTTTTTTACCGCTTTGCATGTCAGCGATATTTATCGCTAATGACATGCAAAGTGGGCGTTCCCGACGAACAAACCTGGGAAACACTCGCTAACAGGCCTATCGCCTATTAGCAAGGTGGCCATGGCCCCAGTTAGCGACGTGAAAAGTCGCGCTAACCGGGGTCATCGCCTATTTATTTAACACCTGCAATTAGCAGGTGTTAGCCATACCTAACATGGGGGTGGATTATGCTGATACGACCACAGGGTCGTATCAGCAAGGTGTTCTCCCTTCTCCATGCAACATCGCTGGTTTTTCAGCGATGTTGGCTCATTTCCCCCGCTATCGCTGGAATATTCATCGCCATAGCGCTAATCGTTGCTAATACAGCGTTAGCGTGGCGATATATTCCAGCGATAGCCGGCGATAAAAAAAATCACTCTAAGCAGGGTTAGCGATGATTATCGCCTCTTCTTGCTAATATGCCCCTAGATTTTTGTTGGAGTAGTGCCAAAAAAGTGAAGTAACCCTGACGCAAATTCTGGGTCTCAACGTATACAATTATTTTTTATTGGCAACAAGGAGAAACATGGCAGCAAATATGTTCTGTTTAATTTGTTGCAAAGTCTGCAGAGCTGGCATTAGCGAGTTTAGAACTGAATGTGGTGATTAAAGTGTAACTGTAAGTGGCATACAATTGAGAAAGGAGGTTGCCGAAATGCGTCTGTGTGTACTTTTTACCCATTAAATTTGGGATAATCCTCTCCCGAGAGTGCTAGTTATTTGTAAAGGAGCGTTCATACTAATCGCGATTCCACCCTCGTGTCATGGAGCACTCACTTGAGAGTGCAGGGGCAAGGGTGATAGCCTGGAGTGCCACACACACACACACACACATATATATATATATATATATATATATATATATATATATATATATATATATATATATATATATATATATATATATATATATATATATATATACTTATGTGTCTACATGTGTGTATACAGATATATATATATATATATATATAGACACACACACACACACATATATATATATATATATATATCTACATAGTGTCAATTTTAGGTCCTGTGTGTCATGAAAAGTTTGGGGGTCATGTGTGTAGTGGGGATTGAGAAATAGGGGCGCGAAATAAGGGTGCATTTGTAATCTTAATTCCTATAGGAAGCTTTAGCCAATCCTCCAGCCCGAACCGATGGACAGAATTACACCAGGTTTCGTAGAAAGGTAGATGTTGTTATGCAGAGTGTGCTTTTTGTTATTTTCGTCAAATCCGTTCACTTGTTTTTTAGAAATTAAATCCCAACATTATAGTGATATCTCTGGCCACAGATATTGCGTGACGGTTGTGAGATGATTTTGCAAGTAATTGCGACTGTGTGCACCAACAGGAATGCTGTGATTGGCTGGAAACAACCTGGACAGAAAGTTGCAGCTGCCATTTTATCTATCGGGAACGGTTCCCAGGGCTAAACTTTTCAGTGAAAGCAAATGTAATGGGTCAGGGTGGACATACTCTGAACCCATATTTCAGAAAATGTGGGTGTTAGTGGCACAAGTTATGTGTCCAAAATATATTTATTATTCACACGCTATATTCGTGACAACTCTGCGATCGCTAGTGCGGGCCCCGGTTTGCTGTCTTGGGGACGATGCGACTATTGCGGTGACACAGTGAATATTGGTGTAAATATAAAATAAAAATATATCAGTGAATCCTTATTACAAAATGTTGTAGAGATATTGAGATTCAGATAAATGTTTTTATAGAGTTATTTTGATAGTGATTTATCTTGTGTGAAGGCTAGAATTGATTATGTAGTTATAATATTTGAATGTGGTGGTGGCAATTGAATTTCTGCATTTGCTTTGCGTTTTCTCGACGTATTCACAGTGATCGCGGGTACCGATGTCATTGCAATGCATGGCGTCACAGCAGAAACAGAAAATAGTCTTTGAAGAAGATTTGTCTGAAAACTCACTACAAAAATATGAGTTTAAACAGTACATTAATAAAGCTGTACTGTTAAACATAGTGTAGAATGTGGTTATATATCTGTTTTACACTTTATACAAAACATACGCTCTTTGCGACTTCCGACATCATCACGATGCCCGGCATCACCGCAAATATAAAGAAAAATTTGTAAATGTGGTTTTCTCCAAAATGAATCACAAAAAAAAAGTTAAAACATAAATCTTACTAAATATCTAGAATTAAACTTAATTTAAAATATGTATTTAAGTGTATTTTTCAGTATGTGAAATACATTTGCTTATCACAGATTCTCCACAGTAAATGCAACAATGTGGCGCCAACTCAAAAAATTATTAAAAATAAAAGTATTAATGTACTTTCTGATAAACACACACCAAATAAAAAAATAAGTGGTACACATATATATATATATATATATTCACTGAAAAAACCATAGGTTTTAGGGACAGTTATAGTTAGTTGGACATTGCACTCGTACAAAACCTGTGAAATTCCCCCGTTATAGTTAGTTCAGGTAACTATAACTCACGCCCCTGCAATGCACTGCTGATGACGTCACATATTACATCACTCATGACATGGTCAGTGACATCACTGATGACATCACTGATGACATCTCAAATGACATCATCCAGTGACTGTGTGTTTCTGTAAAGTTTAAATATGTTTAATATATATAGGGAAAGGCGTATTGAAGAATGAGTGGGTGTATAAGTGTCTGAATGGATGATTTAGTAGGTGCGTGACTAACTCTATAAGTGAGTGATTAAACGTATCTTACTGAATGCATGGGTTAGTGACTAAACTGGGTGAATGTCTGTATCCGTCTGTCTGTTGCTGTGTAAGTGGCAGCATGTGTTTGTGAATAGCTACATGAGTGTCTATATGAGTTATTGATTGGTTGGCTGAGTATCTGTATGGGTGCCTGAGTGTTTGTGTGGGTGGGGTGTGTGCGAATCTGTGCATAGATGTGTGAGTGGGTGATTCACTGGGTGGATGGTTTCAAGAGTGCATCTGTGATAGACTGTATTGGTGGGTAAGTGTGTGTAAGAGTGTGTTAGTGAGTGAATGTATGTCCCAGTGGTACATGTGTGAGTAACTACGTATGTGAAAGGCAGTATATATGTGTGTTGGAGTATATAAATAGCTATAAGCGAGAGTGTGTGATTGTGAGAGTGACTGTATGGATGAGTGTGTGCTTGTATCAGAGATTGTATAAGAGCATAAGAATGTGCTAGTATTTGTATGAGTAAGTGAGCTGGTGTGTGTATAACTGTATAGGTGAGTAAATGGGTGTGTGCTTAATTTTTTGCATGACTGACTAGGTGTGTGAGTACCTCTATGGATGAGTGGCGGTGTGTGAGTGTTTATATAGGTTTATGAGTGCATATAATAGTCCTGTACTGAGTGACTATAAGTATGAGTGACTGTACGGGTGAGTGAGTAGATGTGTGTGTGTAGACCTAAGAATCAGTGAGTGTGTATATAGTAATTGGTGTTGGAGTGTCTATGGTTTTGACAATGGCAGTCTGTAATTTACAGTGGGTGTATCAAAAGTTATATTAGGGTGTGAGAAGATGCATCAAATTATCACATGGATGATGTCATCAGTGATGTCATTTGAGATGTCATCAGTGATGTCATCAGTGATGTCACTGACCATGTCATGAGTGATGTAATATGTGACGTCATCAGCAGTGCATTGCGGGGCACGACTTATAGTTACCTGAACTAACTATAACGGGGAATTTCATGGGTTTTGTACGAGTGCAATGTCCAACTAACTATAACTGTCCCTAAAACCTATGGTTTTTTCAGTGAATTTGTAAGGTTTTTTAAATGCTAATTTCTAACTATAACGTGCCTGAAACCTATGGTTTTTTCAGTGAATTTACAGGGTAAGTAGTTCTAGGGCCCACACCCACAGGAGCACCGTAGTGCTGAAGTTACCACACCCGGGGGAGCCGGGTGCATAGGTGTTCTTTGGTGTCGGGTCGCGGCGTCATTTTCAATGGGAGCCAGTGAAGACTTGCTGCTTGCGGCGACAGGAGAAGTGTCCGGAGGAATCCAAGCCTGGATTCGGAAGATGGAAGACCTGAAAGCAGAGGGGACAGTGTTCAAAGTCACTTGGCAGTGACTCGGGGCAAGGAAGATGGATGCCCACCGTCGTCGCAAGATTCAGGTCATTCGCAGTTGCCTTGACTCTTTAGCCACGAGGTCCAGGAGGCGTCGACAATGACCAGGAGCTGGATTCGGCGTGTCCCATGATGTCTGCAGTTTACTGCGGTGTCGGCGACTCGATCGGAGCCAACAAGCCTTGGAAACAGCAAGTCTTGGGGAAAGTGTAAAGAGGCAATGGCGCAGACCAGCAAGGTCTGGGGGACTCACCCAGCGGGGGTAAGTCAGGGCAGGCCTGGAGCAACCAGAGGAGCCCTTTGATTTCTTTAGAAAGTCTTCTGGGGACCCACAAGCCGGCTGGCAAGAGATTGCGAAGATGCCTCGGGAGGATTCACTCACAGGGGCCCACGGTCACTCGGGACGTGGTAGGCCTATGATCTTAGAAGGGATTTCTGCTGGAGGCTGGGACCATACGTGGTCCAAAGCACAAGTTCGTGGAGCATTGTGAAGGGGTTGCACTCAACAATAGTGCACGGTACCCAGGGGTCGCGGTTCCTCATTACTCTTGAGGTTTACTGGCCTCAGCTTCGCTGGGGACTCACGATGACCTTTGAGAAGTCAGGAAATCTACTTTTTGGGCTGCAGGTACTTCGGACTCCGGCGGGAGCGGCGTAGTTTGCGACCGTCATTTGTAGTTTTTGGTGCCTGCCAAGCAGGGGAGTCACTCCTTGACTCCAAGGGAGATTCTTCAGTCTTCCAAAGGTAGTGGAACGTTGAAGGTCCGGGATTCTTCCTGTAGAGTGTCGTCCAGGGAAATCTAGGGTGCTATGCACAGGTTCCCCCTCTTATACTAAAAGAAGGGGAGGGACTAGCTCTATGACCCTACCTATGGGAGGGTCAGGGGAGTGGGTGGCTACACCCACTTCCCTTTGTCCAGTTTTGCACCAGAGCAGGGACAGGTAGCCCCTGAGCCGGTTTGAACTGGCATATGCACAGAGAGCCTTCTGCTCCCCCAGTGCAGGACTTCAAAGCACTCTAAGAGTGCACCCACCCAGCCCCAATACACTAAACCCTGTCTGGAAAGTGGTCACACCCCCTTGGGACAGGATATCTATTGTTGGGCTTCCTCCACTGCGAGTGTTGGTCATCAGCAGGAGGGCAGCCCAGTGTCTGTGACTGGTGGCATCCATTTTGTGATGCCAGGGCTCTGCAGGATTCTACCGCGTTTCCACAGTAGGTACATGTCTATCCCTCTAGAAGGGTGGAATGCTACCCCGCCGCCAGGACTGGCGGGGGGGTAGTATTCCAAGATGTTTGACACCAAACACGACATGTTTCGATGCAGCCATTCCAAAGTTAGCATTTTACCGCGAGGATATAATGCACTTAAAAGTATATGGTTTAACCGCATCCACAAACAGCACCAGAGAATGGACTCTGAGAGCTGCAGAGGGGCCCTGCTCAGGCAGAGGCACCCCCTCACATAGAAGCCAAGCATCCTGCCCTCAGGATTGATAGGGCCTGCCTTAGGGGTGACTGATAGGTTTATATGTGTGTGTAGGAGAGATATAGGTGACCTATATCTCAGTGAGGGTGCTAGCACTTCCTCACCCAGGCTGCAGTAGCAGGCCTGTGGTGTCAGATTTAGTCTGCTTCCCAGGGGTGGCATAACACATGCTGCAGCCCCTGGTAGGCCTGTGGAGTACCTATGCCCTTGGTACCTAAGGTACCATATACTAGGGACTCATAAGGTACCACAGTATCCAATCACTAGCGCACCTAGAGTGCACTCCAAATCGTTTAGAGAGAACAGAGAGGGTGGGGCCCTGATTAGCAGGATCCCAGCCAAACTATAGCCAGAAAGCAGTGTAAACATCAGAAAAAAAGTGGGGGCAACATAAGAGGCAGATCCTACTCTCCTACACTGCATTAGCCACATAATTCATCATCTGCACCCTAATCTGCAGATTTGAACAAAAAAAGCCTTGTTTCTAGCTGAAACGGGTCAAACGTTACCAAAAATGCAGCGACAAGTGTTACAGCGTGGTGGAAGGCCCTTTGCAAACCTAGAATGGCCACGTATTACTTATTGCTAAATGTGGGTGTTAAATTAGTACAAATGGTGTGCAAGCCACACTTGCTTCCCTCTGCGCCTCTCTTCCCTCTTTCTGCATTTCTGTTGCTTCTTTCTGCACATTTCTTTCTTTTTCGGCACTTCTCTTGACCTCATTCTGCAAATCTCATGTACTTTCTGCACCTCTCTTCCCTCTTTCTGCACGTCTGTTGCCTCTTTCTGCACTCGTCTTCCCTCTTTCTGTACCTTTCCTGCCTGTTTTTGCATCTCACTTGCCTCTTTCTGCACTTTTCTTGCTTCTTTCTACACCTCTGTTGCTTCTTTCAGCAATTCCCTTGCCTCTCTGTGCACTTCTCTTGCCTCTTTCTGCCCCCCTGTTGCTTCATTCCGCACTCTCCATGCTTCTTTCGGCACCTGTCTTGCTTCTTTCTGCACCCCTGTTGTCTCTTTATGTACCTCTTTTGACTCTTTCTGCACTTTTATTGCCTTTTTCTGCACCTCTCTTCCCTCTTTCTTCACTTCTGTTTCCTCTTTCTGCACCTCATTTGCTTCTTTCTGCACCCCTGTTGTCTCTTTCTGCACTCGTCTTCCCTCTTTCTGTACCTTTCCTGCCTGTTTTTGGATCTCACTTGCCTATTTCTGCACTTTTCTTGCTTCTTTCTACACCTCTGTTGCTTCTTTCAGCAATTCTATTGCCTCTTTGTGCACTTCTCTTGCCTGTTTCTGCACCTCTCTTGCCTCTTTTTGCATCTCTGTTGGCACTTTCTGCACCTCACTTGCTCCTTTCTACACTTCTCTTGACTCTTTCTGCACCCCTGTTGCTTCATTCTGCACTTTCCATGCTTCTTTCTGCACCTGTCTTGCTTCTTTCTGCACCCCTGTTTTCTCTTTCTGCACTCGTCTTCCCTCTTTCTGTACCTTTCCTGCCTGTTTTTGCATCTCACTTGCCTCTTTCTGCACTTTTCTTGCTTCTTTCTACACCTCTGTTGCTTCTTTCTGCAATTCTCTTGCTACTTTGTGCACTCCTCTTGCCTCTTTCTGCACCCCTGTTGCTTCATTCCGCACTTTCCATGCTTCTTTCGACACCTGTCTTGCTTCTTTCTGCGCCTCTGTTGTCTCTTTATGTACCTATTTTGCCTCTTTCTGCACTTTTCTTGCCTTTTTCTGCACCTCTCTTCCCTCTTTCCGCACGTCTGTTGCCTCTTTCTGCACCTCATTTGCTTCTTTCTGCACCCCTGTTGTCTCTTTCGGCACTCGTCTTCCCTCTTTCTGTACCTTTCCTGCCTGTTTTTGCATCTCACTTGCCTCTTTCTGCACATTTCTTGCTTCTTTCTACACCTCTGTTGCTTCTTTCAGCAATTCTCTTGCCTCTTTGTGCACTTTTCTTGCCTGTTTCTGCACCTCTCTTGCCTCTTTTTGCACCCCTGTTACTTCATTCTGCACATTCCATGCTTCATTCTGCACCCGTCTTGCTTCTTTCTGCACCCCTGTTGTCTCTTTATGTATCTCTTTTGCCTCTTTCTGCACTTTTTTTGGCTTTTTCTGCACCTCTCTTCCCTGTTTCTGCACGTCTATTGCCTCTTTCTGCACCTCATTTGCTTCTTTCTGCACCCCTGATGTCTCTTTCTGCACTCTTCGTCCCTCTTTCTGTACCTTTCCTGCCTGTTTTTGCATCTCACTTGCCTCTTTCTGCACTTTTCTTGCTTCTTTCTACACCACTGTTGCTTCTTTCAGCAATTCTCTTCCCACTTTGTGCACTTCTCTTGCCTGTTTCTGCACTTCTCTTGCCTCTTTCTGCACCCCTGCTGCTTCATTCTGCACTTTCCATGCTTGTTTCTGCACCTGCCTTGCTTCTTTCTGCACCCTTGTTGTCTCTTTATGTACCTCTTTTGCCTCTTTCTGCACTTGTCTTGCCTCTTTCTGCACTTCATTTGCTTCTTTCTGCATCCCTGTTGTCGCTTTCTGCACTCGTCTTCACCTTTCCTGCCTGTTTTTGCATCTCACTTGCCTCTTTCTGCACTTTTTTTGCTTCTTTCTACACCTCTGTTGCTTCTTTCAGCAATTCTCTTGCCTCTTTGTGCACTTCCCTTGCCTGTTTCTGCACTTCTCTTGCCTCTTTCTGCACCCCTGTTGCTTCATTCTGCACTCTCCATGCTTCTTTCTGCACCTGCCTTGCTTCTTTCTGCACCCCTGTTGTCTCTTTATGTACCTCTTTTGCCTCTTTCTGCACTTTTCTTGCCTTTTTCTGTGTGAGAAGTTGGCCTGGCATATGCTGTCCACTAATTATAGTGGGCACCTTGCACCAGTCCAAACAACCCCTTATTGGAGATAGGTTAAAGACAACCTTTATTGAAAGCTATCCTAGTGGTAGCTATGGAGAGCAACCTTCAGGCTAAGTCTTGAAGGAATGTAAAGCAGCTTGTTTTACCAGTCTATAATCTCTTGAGTGACCAAATGAAAGAGGACCACACCAGGTATATATTCAAAATATATGTATTTATTGCTAAACACACCCCTCTAGTCTCTTTATGAGGCTAGAGTTCGAAGTACATAAGTTATAAGTTAGTTATCTACAGTAATAGCACAAATACACGTTTGAGCCTTAGGGGCGTACCAAACCATATACCAATAAAGTGGTATAAGAACCACGACTGAGCTAGACACAAGGCCTAGAGCCTGTAGAAGTGCTTGGACCACAAGGAACCACCCAAGGTAGTGACACAGGAGACCCACGGGGGACGCGTGCAGTGTGAGAACACAGCCGCGAATCGCCGTTGACTTCTATGGGGAAAGTCGCGGTTGGAATTTTAAAGAAAAGGGACACTTAGAGGAGGACTTGGAGCAAACCCTTTCAGAACTAGGCTGTTCTAGTGTCAATACCCACGGGAGCACCGGAGTACTCGAGTTACCTCACCCAGGGGAGCCGGGTGCATAGGTGTCTTTCGGGGTCGGGTTTCGTCGTCGTTTTCAATGGCGATCTGCTGCAAAGTGCTGCTGGCGGCCAAGTCGAAAGTGTTCGGGTGGATCCAAAGGTGGATAGAAGATCTGAAGAACCTGAAAGCAGAGGGGACAGAGTCTGGGTCACTAGCCAGTGACCAGGAAGGCGATGAGCAGATGCCCACCGATGTCGAGTGCTTCAGGTAGGTTGACGGTCGTCTTGACTCTTCAGCCACGAGGTCCAGGAGGCGTCGACGATGACCAGGAGCTGGATTCGAGCTTTCCCACGACGTCTGTCGATTGCAGGGGTGTCGGTGACCGGATTGGACCCAACAAGCCTTGGCAACGCAAGTCTCGTGGAAATGGAAGAAGGACGAGGGTGCAGACCAGCAAGGTCTGAGGGACTCACCCAGCGAGGGTAAGTCAGGGCACGCCGGGAGCAACCAGGGAGCCCAAGCATAAGAATATTGGCCTTCGGGAGGGCCTACTAGCCAACAGACTAGCGACCGCGAAGGAGCCTTGAGTGGACGCACTTGGAGCTGGCTCACAGGACACTCGTGGAGTGGAGGCCAGTGATCTTCGGTGCAATCGGTGTTGGAGGCTGGGTCTACTCGAAGCCCAAAGCAAAATTTCGTGGGAGACCCAGAAGAGGATGCACTTGCAAATGTGCGCGGTGTCCAGGGGTCACAGTTCCACGTTACCCACGACAGCTACGGGCCTCAGCTTTGCTGGGAACTCAGGGAAGCCTCGGGGAAGTCTGGAAATCCACCTCTGGTGATGCAAAGACTTCGGCGTCCGGCGGGAGCTTTAGCGATGCAGACCGGACAATTGCTTCGTTGGTGCCTGCCAAGCAGGGGAGTCACTCCTTGACCCCAAGGGAGATTCTTCAGTCCTCTAATCTTGAAGTAGAGCGTTGAAGGTCCAGGATTCTGTGTCAGAGTTTCGTCCAGGTATATCTAAAGTCCTAAGGACTGGGGTCCCATACTTATACCAAGTTAGGGGGTTGGACATCCCCTGGGGACCCACCTATGGGAGGGTCAGGGCAGAGGGGTGGTTACACCCCTTTCCCTTTGTCCAGTTTCGTGCCAGAGCAGACAGGTGCCGAAAGAAGCATGGAAAGTGCGGAATGAAGCAACAGGGGTGCAGAAAGAGGCAAGAGGAGTGCACAAAGTAGCAAGAGAATTGCAGAAAGAAGCAACAGAGGTGTAGAAAGAAGCAAGAAACGTGCAGAAAGAGGCAAGTGAGATGCAAAAACAGGCAGGAAAGGTACAGAAAGAGGGAAGACGAGTGCAGAAAGAGACAACAGGGATGCAGAAAGAAGCAAGACAGGTGCAGAAAGAAGCATGGAAAGTGCAGAATGAAGCAACAGGGGTGCAGAAAGAGTCAAGAGAAGTGTAGAAAGGAGCAAGTGAGGTGCAGAAAGTGCCAACAGAGATGCAAAAAGAGGCAAGAGAGGTGCAGAAACAGGCAAGAGAAGTGCACAAAGAGGCAAGAGAATTGCTGAAAGAAGCAACAGGGGTGTAGAAAGAAGCAAGAAAAGTGCAGAAAGAGGCAAGTGAGATGCAAAAACAGGCATGAAAGGTACAGAAAGAGGGAAGACGAGTGCAGAAAGAGACAACAGGGTGCAGAAAGAAGTAAATGAGGTACAGAAAGAGGCAACAGACGTGCAGAAAGAGGGAAGAGAGGTGCAGAAAAAGGCAAGAAAAGTGCAGAAAGAGGCAAAAGAGGTACATAAAAAGAGACAACAGGGGTGCAGAAAAAAGCAATGCAGGTGCAGAAAGAAGCATGGAGAGTGCAGAATGAAGCAACAGGGGTGCAGAAAGAGGCAAGAGAAGTGCAGAAACAGGCAAGGGAAGTGCACAAAGAGGCAAGAGAATTCCTGAAAGAAGCAATAGTGGTGTAGAAAGAAGCAAGAAAAGTGCAGAAAGAGGCAAGTGAGATGCAAAAACAGGCATGAAAGGTACAGAAAGAGGGAAGACGAGGGCCGAAAGAGACAACAGGGGTGCAGAAAGAAGCAAATGAGGTGCAGAAAGAGGCAATAGACGTGCAGAAACAGGGAAGAGAGGTGCAGAAAAAGCCAAAAAAAGTGCAGAAAGAGGCAAAAGAGATACATAAAGAGACAACAGGGGTGCAGAAAGAAGCAAGACGGGTGCAGAAAGAAGCATGGAATGTGCAGAATGAAGTAACAGGGGTGCAAAAAGAGGCAAGAGAGGTGCAGAAACAGGCAAGAAAAGTGCACAAAGAGGCAAGAGAATTGCTGAAAGAAGCAACAGAGGTGTAGAAAGAAGCAAGAAATGTGCAGAAAGAGGCAAGTGAGATGCAAAAACAGGCAGGAAAGGTACAGAAAGAGGGAAGACGAGTGCCGAAAGAGACAACAGGGGTGCAGAAAGAAGCAAATGAGGAGGAGAAAGAGGCAACAGACGTGCAGAAAGAGGGAAGAGAGGTGCAGAAAAAGGCAAGAAAAGTGCAGAAAGAGGCAAAAAGGTACATAAAGAGACAACAGAGGTGCAGAAAGAAGCAAGACAGGTGTCGAAAGAAGCATGGAAAGTGCGGAATGAAGCAACAGGGGTGCAGAAAGAGGCAAGAGGAGTGCACAAAGTAGCAAGAGAATTGCAGAAAGAAGCAACAGAGGTGTAGAAAGAAGCAAGAAAAGTGCAGAAAGAGGCAAGTGAGATGCAAAAACAGGCAGGAAAGGTACAGAAAGAGGGAAGACGAGTGCAGAAAGAGACAACAGCGGTGCAGAAAGAGGCAAGAGAAGTGCAGAAACAGGGAAGAGAAGTGCAGAATGAGGCAAGAGAATTGCTGAAAGAAGCAACAGAGGTGTAGAAAGAAGCAAGAAAAGTGCAGAAAGAGGCAAGTGAGATGCAAAAAGAGGCCGGAAAGGTACAGAAAGAGGGAAGGCGAGTGCAGAAAGAGACAACAGGTGTGCAGAAAGAAGCAAATGAGGTGCAGAAAGAGGCAACAGACGTGCAGAAAGAGGGAAGAGAGGTGCAGAAAAAGGCAAGAGAAGTGCACAAAGAGGCAAGAGAATTGCTGAAAGAAGCAACCGGGGTGTAGAAAGAAGCAAGAAAAGTGCAGAAAAAGGCAAAAGAGGTACATAAAGAGACAACAGGGGTGCAGAAAGAAGCAAGACAGGTGCAGAAAGAAGCATGGAAAGTGCAGAATGAAGCAACAGGGGTGCAGAAAGAGGCAAGAGAAGTGTAGAAAGGAGCAAGTGAGGTGCAGAAAGAGCCAACAGAGGTGCAAAAAGAGGGAAGAGACGTGCAGAAACAGGCAAGAGAATTGCTGAAAGAAGCAACAGGGGTGCAGAAAGAAGCAAGGCAGGTGCAGAAAGAAGCATGGAGAGTGCAGAATTAAGCAACAGGGGTGCAGAAAGAGGCAGGAGAAGTGCAGAAACAGGCAAGGGAAGTTCACAAAGAGGCAAGAGAATTGCTGAAAGAAGCAACAGAGGTGTAGAAAGAAGCAAGAAAAGTGCAGAAAGAGGCAAGTGAGGAGCAAAAACAGGCAGGAAAGGTACAGAAAGAGGGAAGACGAGTGCAGAAAGAGACAACAGGGGTGCAGAAAGAAGCAAATGAGATGCATAAAGAGGCAACAGGCGTGCAGAAAGAGAGAAGAGAGGTGCAGAAAAAGGCAAGAAAAGTGCAGAAAGAGGCAAAAGAGGTACATAAAGAGACAACAGGGGTGCAGAAAGAAGCAGGACAGGTGCAGAAAGAAGCAAGGAAAGTGCAGAATGAAGCAAGAGGGGTGCAGAAAGAGGCAAGTGAAGTGTAGAAAGGAGCAAGTGAGGTACAGAAAGAGCCAACAGAGGTGCAAAAAGAGGCAAGAGAGGTGCAGAAAGAGCCAACAGAAGTGCACAAAGAGGCAAGAGAATTGATGAAAAAGCAACAGAGGTGTAGAATGAAGCAAGAAAAGTGCAGAAAGAGGCAAGTGAGTTGCAAAAACAGGCAGGAAAGGTACAGAAAGAGGGAAGACGACTGCAGAGACAACAAGGGTGCAGAAAGAAGCAAATGAGGTGCAGAAAGAGGTAACAGATGTGCACAAAGAGGGAAGAGAGGTGCAGAAAAGCCAAGAAAAGTGCAAATAGAGGCAAAAGAGGTACATAAAGAGACACCAGGGGTGCAGAAAGAAGCAAGACAGGTGCAGAAAGAAGCAGGGAAAGTGCAGAATGAAGCAACAGGGGTGCAGAAAGAGGCAAGAGAAGTGCAGAAACAGGCAAGATAAGTGCACAAAGAGGAAAGAGAATTGCTGAAAGAAGAAACAGAGGTGTAGAAAGAAGCAAGAAAAGTGCAGAAAGAGGCAAGTGAGATGCAAAAACAGGCAGGAAAGGTACAGAAAGAAGGAAGAGGAGTGCAGAAAGAGACAACAGGGGTGCAAAAAGAAGCAAGACCGGTGTAGAAAGAAGCATGGAAAGTGCAGAATGAAGCAACAGGGGTGCAGAAAGAGGCAAGAGAAGTGTAGAAAGGACCATGTGAGTTGCAGAAAGAGCCAACAGAGGTGCAAAAAGAGGCAAGAGAGGTGCAGAAAGAGCCAACAGAAGTGCACAAAGGGGTAAGAGAATTTCTGAAAGAAGCAACAGAGGTGTAGAAAGAAGCAAGAAAAGTGCAGAAAGAGGCAAGTGAGATGCAAAAACAGGCAGGTAAGGTACAGAAAGAGGGAAGACGAGTGCAAAAAGAGACAACAGGGGTGCAGAAAGAAGCAAATGAGGTGCAGAAAGAGGTAACAGATGTGCAGAAAGAGGGAAGAGAAGTGCAGAGAAAGCCAAGAAAAGTGCAGAAAGAGGCAAAAGAGGTACATAAAGAGACAATAGGGGTGCAGAAAGAAGCAAGACAGGTGCAGAAAGAAGTATGGAAAGTGCATAATGAAGCAACAGGGGTGCAGACAGAGGGAAGAGAAGTGCAGAAAAAGGCAAGATAAGTGCACAAAGAGGCAAGAGAATTGCTGAAAGAAGCAACAGAGGTGTATAAAGAAGCAAGAAAAGTGCAGAAAGAGGCAAGTGAGATGCAAAAACAGGCAGGAAAGTTCCAGAAAGAGGGAAGACGAGTGCAGAAAGAGACAACAGGGGTGCAGAAAGAAGCAAATGAGGTGCAGAAAGAGGCAAGAAAAGTGCAGAAAGAGGCAGAAGAGGTACATAAAGAGACAATAGGGTGCAGAAAGAAGCAAGACAGGTGCAGAAAGAAGCATGGAAAGCGCGGAATGAAGCAACAGGGTGCAGAAAGAGGCAAAAGAAGTGTAGAAAGGAGCAAGTAAGGTGCAGAAAGAGCCAACAGAGGTGCAAAAGAGGAAGAGAGGTGCATAAACAGGTAAGAGAAGTACACAAAGAGGCAAGAGAATTGCTGAAAGAAGCAACAGAGGTGTAGAAAGAAGCAAGAAAAGTGCAGAAAACAGGCAGGAAAGGTAGAGAAAGAGGAAAGACGAGTGCAGAAAGAGACAACAGGGGTGCAGAAAGAAGCAAATGAGGTGCAGAAAGAGGCAACAGACGTGCAGAAAGAGGGAAGAGAGGTGCAGAAAAAGGCAAGAAAGGTGCAGAAAGAGGCAAAAGAGGTACATAAAGAGACAACAGGGGTGCAGAAAGAAGCAAGGCAGGTGCAGAAAGAAGCATGGAAAGTGCAGAATGAAGCAACAGGGGTGCAGAAAGAGGCAAGAGAAGTGCAGAAACAGGGAAGAGAAGTGCACAAAGAGGCAAGAGAATTGCTGAAAGAAGCAAAAGAGGTGTAGAAAGAAGCAAGAAAAGTGCAGAAAGAGGCAAGTGAGATGCAAAAAGAGGCAGGAAAGGTACAGAAAGGGGGAAGACGAGTGCAGAAAGAGACAACAGGTGTGCAGAAAGAAGCAAATGAGGTGCAGAAAGAGGCAACAGACGTGCAGAAAGAGGGAAGAGAGGTGCAGAAAAAGGCAAGAGAAGTGCACAAAGAGGCAAGAGAATTGCTGAAAGAAGCAACAGGGGTGTAGAAAGAAGCAAGAAAAGTACAGAAAGAGGCAAAAGAGGTACATAAAGAGACAACAGGGGTGCAGAAAGAAGCAAGACAGGTGCAGAAAGAAGCATGGAAAGTGCAGAATGAAGCAACAGGGGTGCAGAAAGAGGCAAGAGAAGTGTAGAAAGGAGCAAGTGAGGTGCAGAAAGAGCCAACAGAGGTGCAAAAAGAGGGAAGAGAGGTGCAGAAACAGGCAAGAAAAGTGCACAAAGAGGCAAGAGAATTGCTGAAAGAAGCAACAGGGGTGTAGAAAGAAGCTAGAAAAGTGCAGAAAGAGGCAAGTGAGATGCAAAAACAGGCACGAAAGGTACAGAAAGAGGGAAGACGAGTGCAGAAAGAGACAACAGGGGTGCCGAAAGAAGCAAATGAGGTGCAGACAGAGGCAACAGACATGCAGAAAGAGGGAAGAGAGGTGCAGAAAAAGGCAAGAAAAGTGCAGAAAGAGGCAAAAGAGGTACATAAAGAGACAGCAGGGGTGCAGAAAGAAGCAAGGCAGGTGCAGAAAGAAGCATGGAGAGTGCAGAATGAAGCAACAGGGGTGCAGAAAGAGGCAAGAGAAGTGCAGAAACAGGCAAGGGAAGTGCACAAAGAGGCAAGAGAATTGCTGAAAGAAGCAACAGAGGTGTAGAAAGAAGCAAGAAAAGTGCAGAAAGAGGCAAGTGAGGAGCAAAAACAGGCAGGAAAGGTACAGAAAGAGGGAAGACGAGTGCAGAAAGAGACAACAGGGGTGCAGAAAGAAGCAAATGAGGTGCAGAAAGAGGCAACAGGCATGCAGAAAGAGGGAAGAGAGGTGGAGAAAAAGGCAAGAGAAGTGCAGAAAGAGGCAAAAGAGGTACATAAAGAGACAACAGGGGTGCAGAAAGAAGCAGGACAGGTGCAGAAAGAAGCATGGAAAGTGCAGAATGAAGCAACAGGGGTGCAGAAAGAGGCAAGAGAAGTGTAGAAAGGAGCAAGTGAGATACAGAAAGAGCCAACAGAGGTGCAAAAAGAGGCAAGAGAGGTGCAGAAAGAGCAAACAGAAGTGCACAAAGAGGCAAGAGAATTGATGAAAGAAGCAACAGAGGTGTAGAATGAAGCAAGAAAAGTGCAGAAAGAGGCAAGTGAGATGCAAAATAGGCAGGAAAGGTTCAGAAAGAGGGAAGACGAGTACAGAAAGAGACAACAGGGGTGCAGAAAGAAGCAAATGAGGTGCAGAAAGAGGTAACAGACATGCAGAAAGAGGGAAGAGAGGTGCAAAAAAGCCAAGAAAAGTACAGAAAGAGGCAAAAGAGGTACATAAAGAGACAACAAGGGTGCAGAAAGAAGCAAGGCAGGTGCAGAAAGAAGCATGGAAAGTGCAGAATGAAGCAACAGGGGTGCAGAAAGAGGCAAGAGAAGTGCAGTAACAGGGAAGAGAAGTGTACAAAGAGGCAAGAGAATTGCTGAAAGAAGCAAAGAGGTGTAGAAAGAAGCAAGAAAAGTGCAGAAAGAGGCAAGTGAGATGCAAAAGAGGCAGGAAAGGTACAGAAAGAGGGAGAGACGAGTGCAGAAAGAGACAACAGGTGTGCAGAAAGAAGCAAATGAGGTGCAGAAAGAGGCAACAGACGTGCAGAAAGAGGGAAGAGAGGTGCAGAAAAAGGCAAGAGAAGTGCACAAAGAGGCAAGAGAATTGCTGAAAGAAGCAACAGGGGTGTAGAAAGAAGCAAGAAAAGTGCAGAAAGAGGCAAAAGAGGTACATAAAGAGACAACAGGGGTGCAGAAAGAAGCAAGACAGGTGCAGAAAGAAGCATGGAAAGTGCAGAATGAAGCAACAGGGGTGCAGAAAGAGACAAGAGAAGTGTAGAAAGGAGTATCAGTTTTTTTCTGTTTACCATATGCGTTTCATGTCTGTTTTGATTCCCTAATAAAAAAAAATTTCAAAAAAAAAAAAAAAGAAAGGAGCAGAAAGAGCCAACAGAGGTGCAAAAAGAAGGAAGAGAGGTGCAGAAACAGGCAAGAGAAGTGCACAAAGAGGCAAGAGAATTGCTGAAAGAAGCAACAGGGGTGTAGAAAGAAGCAAGAAAATTGAAGAAAGAGGCAAGTGAGATGCAAAAACAGGCAGGAAAGGTACAGAAAGAGGGAAGACGAGTGCAGAAAGAGACAACAGGGGTGCAGAAAGAAGCAAATGAGGTGCAGAAAGAGGCAACATAAGTGCAGAAAGAGGGAAGAGAGGTGCAGTATGTAGGAAGGTGGAATCTGACTATATGGTTGCCCCCACTTTTTTCCTGGTGTTTTGCTGGTTTATGACTAAGTTGGACTGGGATCCTGCTATTCAGGGCCCCAGTCTATCTGCTTCCTCTATAAAATGGGTTCCATGTGCCTTAGGCACATCTCTGATTGGAATCTGGAGTGCCCTTATAAGTCCCTAGTATATGGTATACTATGTACCCAGGGCATAGGTACCTCAGAGGCCTACCAGGGGCTGCAGCATGTATTGTGCCACCCCTGGAAGGCCATCCAAAATGACACCACAGGTCTGCTACTGCAGCCTGGGTAAGGTGGCGCATGCACCCCTTACTGTGATATAGGCTACCTATATCACTACATACATACACACATATAAACCTATAAGTCACTCCTATGGCAGGCCTTGTCAATACTGAAGGCAGAGTGCTTGGTTCCTATGTGAGAGGGTGCCTCTGCGTGAGCAGAGCCCCTCTGCAGCGTTCGGAGACCCTTCTCTGATGCTGTTTGTAGTGCAGCCTGACCATATACTCTTAAGCACATTATAACCTCGCGTTAAATGCTAACTTTGGGATGGCTGCACGGAAACATGTCGTGTTTGGTGTCAAACATCTTGGAATACTACCCCCGCCAGTTCTGGCGGCGGGGGTAGCATTCCACCCTTCTAGAGGGAGAGACATGTACACACCGGCCTGCCCGGTAACTTCTTTCCAAGCCCTGGCATCACAAAATGGATGCCGCTGCCACAGACACGAGTCTGGCCTCCTGCTGCTGACCGAAACTCCGGCAGGGGAGGCCTGGACAATAGGTTTCCTGTCCCAGGAGGTGTAACCACCTCCCGAGACAGGATAGTGTGTATTGGGGCTGGGCGGAAGCACTCTCTGGTGCTTTGAAGTCCTGCACTGGGGGCACATTTGGTGTCCCTGTGCATACCCCAGTTCAGAGGTTGTCTCTTTATGTACCTATTTTGCATCTTTCTGCACTTTTCTTGCCTTTTTCTGCACCTCTCTTCCCTCTTTCTGCACGTCTGTTGCCTCTTTCTGCACCTCATTTGCTTCTTTCTGCACCCCTGTTGTCTCTTTCGGCACTCGTCTTCCCTCTTTCTGTACCTTTCATGCCTGTTTTTGCATCTCACTTGCCTCTTTCTGCACTTTTCTTGCTTCTTTCTACACCACTATTGCTTCTTTCAGGAATTCTCTTGCCTCTTTGTGCACTTTTCTTTACTGTTTCTGGACTTCTTTTGCCTCTTTCTGCACCCCTGTGTCTTCATTCTGCACTTTCCATGCTTCTTTCTGCACCTGTCTTGCTTCTTTCTGCGACCCTGGTGTCTCTTTATGTACCTCTTTTGCCTCTTTCTGCACTTTTCTTGGCTTTTCTGCACCCCTCTTCCCTCTTTCTGCACGTCTGTTACCTGTTTCTGCACCTCATTTGCTTCTTTCTGTACCCCTGTTACCTCTCTGTCTGCACTCGTCTTCCCTCTTTCTGTACCTTTCCTGCCTGTTTTTGCATCTCACTTGCCTCTTTCTGCACTCTTCTTGCTTCATTCTACACCTCTGTTGCTTCTTTCATCAATTCTCTTGCCTCTTTGTGCACTTCTGTTGGCTCTTTCTGCACCTCTCTTACCTCTTTTTGCACCTCTGTTGGCTCTTTCTGTACCTCACTTGCTCCATTCTACACTTCTCTTGCCTCTTTCTGCACCCCTGTTGCTTCATTCTGCACTTTCCATGATTCTTTCTGCACCTGTCTTGCTTCTTTCTGCACCCCTGTTGTCTCTTTATGTACCTCTTTTGCCTCTTTCTGCACTTTTCTTGCCTTTTTCTGCACCTCTCTTCCCTCTTTCTGCACGCCTGTTGCCTCTTTCTGCACCTCATTTGCTTCTTTCTGCACCCCTGTTGTCTCTTTCTGCACTCGTCTTCCCTCTTTCTGTACCTTTCCTGCCTGTTTTTGCATCCTCACTTGCCTCTTTCTGCACTTTTCTTGCTTCTTTCTACACCCCTGTTGCTTCTTTCATCAATTCTCTTGCCTCTTTGTGCACTTCTGTTGGCTCTTTCTGCACCTCTCTTCCCTCTTTTTTGCACCTCTGTTGGCTCTTTCTGCACCTCACTTGCTCCTTTCTACACTTCTCTTGCCTCTTTCTGCACCCCTGTTGCTTCATTCTGCACTTTCCATGCTTCTTTCTGCACCTGTCTTGCTTCTTTCTGCACCCTTATTGTCTCTTTATGTACCTCTTTTGCCTCTTTCTGCACTTTTCTTGCTTCTTTCCACACCCCTGTTGCTTTCAGCAATTCTCTTGCCTCCTTGTGCACTTCTCTTGCCTTTTTCTGCACGTCTCTTCCTCTTTCTGCACGTCTGTTGCCTCTTTCTGCACCTCATTTGCTTCTTTCTGCACACCTGTTGTCTCTTTCTGCACTCGTCTTCCCTCTTTCTGTACCTTTCCTGCCTCTTTTTGCATCTCACTTGCCTCTTTCTGCACTTTTCTTGCTTCTTTCTACACCTCTGTTGCTTCTTTCAGCAATTCTCTTGCCTCTTTGTGCACTTCTCTTCCCTGTTTCTGCACTTCTCTTGCCTCTTTCTGCACCACTGTTGCTTCATTCTGCACTTTCCATGCTTCTTTCTGCACCTGCCTTGCTTCTTTCTGCACTCCTGTTGTCTCTTTATGTACCTCTTTTGCCTCTTTCTGTACTTTTCTTGGCTTTTCTGCACCTCTCTTCCCTCTTTCTGCACGTTTGTTACCTCTTTCTGCACCTCATTTGCTTCTTTCTGCACCCCTGTTGTCTCTTTCTGTACTCGTCTTCCCTCTTTCTGTACCTTTCCTGCCTGTTTTTGCTCCTCACTTGCCTCTTTCTGCACTTTTCTTGCTTCTTTCTACACCTCTGTTGCTTCTTTCAGCAATTCTCTTGCCTCTTTGTGCACTTCCCTTGCCTGTTTCTGCACTTCTCTTGCCTCTTTCTGCACCCCTGTTGCTTCATTCTGCACTCTCCATGCTTCTTTCTGCACCTGCCTTGCTTCTTTCTGCACCCCTGTTGTCTCTTTATGTACCTCTTTTGCCTCTTTCTGCACTTTTCTTGCCTTTTTCTGCACCTCTCTTCCCTCTTTCTGCACGTCTGTTGCCTCTTTCTGCACGTCATTTGCTTCTTTCTGCACCCCTGTTGTCTCTTTCTGCACTCGTCTTCCCTCTTTCTGTACCTTTCCTGCCTGTTTTTGCATCTCACTTGCCTCTTTCTGCACTCTTCTTGCTTCATTCTACACCTCTGTTGCTTCTTTCATCAATTCTCTTGCCTCTTTGTGCACTTCTGTTGGCTCTTTCTGCACCTCTCTTACCTCTTTTTGCACCTCTGTTGGCTCTTTCTGTACCTCACTTGCTCCATTCTACACTTCTCTTGCCTCTTTCTGCACCCCTGTTGCTTCATTCTGCACTTTCCATGATTCTTTCTGCACCTGTCCTGCTTCTTTCTGCACCCCTGTTGTCTCTTTATGTACCTCTTTTGCCTCTTTCTGCACTTTTCTTGCCTTTTTCTGCACCTCTCTTCCCTCTTTCTGCACGCCTGTTGCCTCTTTCTGCACCTCATTTGCTTCTTTCTGCACCCCTGTTGTCTCTTTCTGCACTCGTCTTCCCTCTTTCTGTACCTTTCCTGCCTGTTTTTGCTCCTCACTTGCCTCTTTCTGCACTTTTCTTGCTTCTTTCTACACCCCTGTTGCTTCTTTCATCAATTCTCTTGCCTCTTTGTGCACTTCTGTTGGCTCTTTCTGCACCTCTCTTCCCTCTTTTTTGCACCTCTGTTGGCTCTTTCTGCACCTCACTTGCTCCTTTCTACACTTCTCTTGCCTCTTTCTGCACCCCTGTTGCTTCATTCTGCACTTTCCATGCTTCTTTCTGCACCTGTCTTGCTTCTTTCTGCACCCTTATTGTCTCTTTATGTACCTCTTTTGCCTCTTTCTGCACTTTTCTTGCTTCTTTCCACACCCCTGTTGCTTTCAGCAATTCTCTTGCCTCCTTGTGCACTTCTCTTGCCTTTTTCTGCACGTCTCTTCCCTCTTTCTGCACGTCTGTTGCCTCTTTCTGCACCTCATTTGCTTCTTTCTGCACACCTGTTGTCTCTTTCTGCACTCGTCTTCCCTCTTTCTGTACCTTTCCTGCCTCTTTTTGCATCTCACTTGCCTCTTTCTGCACTTTTCTTGCTTCTTTCTACACCTCTGTTGCTTCTTTCAGCAATTCTCTTGCCTCTTTGTGCACTTCTCTTCCCTGTTTCTGCACTTCTCTTGCCTCTTTCTGCACCACTGTTGCTTCATTCTGCACTTTCCATGCTTCTTTCTGCACCTGCCTTGCTTCTTTCTGCACCCCTGTTGTCTCTTTATGTACCTCTTTTGCCTCTTTCTGCACTTTTCTTGGCTTTTTCTGCACCTGTTTTCCCTCTTTCTGCACGTCTGTTGCCTCTTTCTGCACCTCATTTGTTTCTTTCTGCACCCCTGTTGTCTCTTTCTGCACTCGTCTTTCCTCTTTCTCTACCTTTCCTGCCTGTTTTCTGGACTTTTCTTGCTTCTTTCTACACCTCTGTTGCTTCTTTCAGCAATTCTCTTGCCTCTTTGTGTACTTCTCTTACCTGCTTCTGCACCTCTCTTCCCTCTTTTTGCACCTCTGTTGGCTCTTTCTGCACCTTACTTGCTCCTTTCTACACTTCTCTTGCCTCTTTCTGCACCCCTGTTGCTTCATTCCGCGCTTTCCATGCTTCTTTCTGCACCTGTCTTGCTTCTTTCTGCACCCTATTGTCTCTTTCTGCACTCGTCTTCCCTCTTTCTGGACCTTTCCTGCCTGTTTTTGCATCTCACTTGCCTCTTTCTGCACTTTTCTTGCTTCTTTCTACACCTCTGTTGCTTCTTTCAGCAATTCTCTTGCCTCTTTGTGCACTTATCTTGCCTGTTTCTGCACTTCTCTTCCCTCTGTCTGCACCCCTGTTGCTTCATTCTGCACTTTCCATACTTCTTTCTGCACCTGTCTTGCTTCTTTCTGCACCCCTGATGTCTCTTTATGTACCTCTTTTGCCTCTTTCTGCACTTTTCTTGGCTTTTTCTGCACCTCTCTTCCCTCTTTCTGCACGTCTGTTACCTCTTTCTACACCTCATTTGCTTCGTTCTGCACCCCTGTTGTCTCTTTCTGCACTCGTCTTCCCTCTTTCTGTACCTTTCCTGCCTGTTTTTGCATCTCACTTGCCTCTTTCTGCACTTTTCTTGCTTCTTTCTACACCTCTGTTGCTTCTTTCAGAAATTCTCTTGCCTCTTTGTGCACTTCTGTTGGCTATTTCTGCACCTCTCTTGCCTCTTTTTGCACCTCTGTTGGCTCTTTCTGCAACTCACTTGGTCCTTTCTACACTTCTCTTGCCTCTTTCTGCACCCCTATTGCTTCATTCTGCACTTTCCATACTTCTTTCTGCACCTGTCTTGCTTCTTTCTGCACCCCTGTTGTCTCTTTCTGTACTCGTCTTCCTTCTTTCTGTACCTTTCCTGCCTGTTTTTGCTCCTCACTTGCCTCTTTCTGCACTTTTCTTGCTTCTTTCTACACCGCTGTTGCTTCTTTAAGCAATTCTCTTGCCTCTTTGTGCACTTCCCTTGCCTGTTTCTGCACTTCTCTTGCCTCTTTCTGCACCCCTGTTGCTTCATTCTGCACTCTCCATGCTTCTTTCTGCACCTGCCTTGCTTCTTTCTGCACCGCAGTTGTCTCTTTATGTACCTCTTTTGCCTCTTTCTGCACTTTTCTTGCCTTTTTCTGCACCTCTCTTCCCTCTTTCTGTACATCTGTTGCCTCTTTCTGCACCTCATTTGCTTCTTTCTGCACCCCTGTTGTCTCTTTCTGCACTCGTCTTCCCTCTTTCTGTACCTTTCCTGCCTGTTTTTGCATCTCACTTGCCTCTTTCTGCACTTTTCTTGCTTCTTTCTACCCCTCTGTTGCTTCTTTCAGCAATTCTCTTGCCTCTTTGTGCACTTCTCTTGCCTGTTTTTGCACCTCTCTTCCCTCTTTTTGCACCTCTGTTGCTTCATTCTGCACTTTCCATGCTTCTTTCTGCACCTGTCTTGCTTCTTTCTGCACTCCTGTTGTCTCTTTATGTACCTCTTTTGCCTCTTTCTGCACTTTTCTTGCTTCTTTCTACACCCCTGTTGCTTCTTTCAGCAATTCTCTTGCCTCTTTGTGCACTTCTCTTGCCTTTTTCTGCACCTCTCTTCCCTCTTTCTGCACATCTGTTGCCTCTTTCTGCACCTCATTTGCTTCTTTCTGCACACCTGTTGTCTCTCTCTGCACTCGTCTTCCCTCTTTCTGTACCTTTCCTGCCTCTTTTTGCATCTCACTTGCCTCTTTCTGCACTTTTCTTGCTTCTTTCTACACCTCTTTTGCTTCTTTCAGCAATTCTCTTGCCTCTTTGTGCACTTCTCTTCCCTGTTTCTGCACTTCTCTTGCCTCTTTCTGCACCCCTGTTGCTTCATTCCGCACTTTCCATGCTTCTTTCTGCACCTGCCTTGCTTCTTTCTGCACCCCTGTTGTCTCTTTATGTACCTCTTTTGCCTCTTTCTGTACTTTTCTTGTCTTTTCTGCACCTCTCTTCCCTCTTTCTGCACGTTTGTTACCTCTTTCTGCACCTCATTTGCTTCTTTCTGCACCCCTGTTGTCTCTTTCTGTACTCGTCTTCCCTCTTTCTGAACCTTTCCTGCCTATTTTGCATCTCACTTGCCTCTTTCTGCACTTTTCTTGCTTCATTCTACACCTCTGTTGCTTCTTTCATCAATTCTCTTGCCTCTTTGTGCACTTCTGTTTGCTCTTTCTGCACCTCTCTTGCCTCTTTTTGCACCTCTGTTGGCTCTTTCTGTATCTCACTTGCTCCTTTCTACACTTCTCTTGCCTCTTTCTGCACCCCTGTTGCTTCATTCTGCACTTTCCATGCTTCTTTCTGCACCTATCCTGCTTCTTTCTGCAACCCTGTTGTCTCTTTATGTACCTCTTTTGCCTCTTTCTGCACTTCTCTTGCCTTTTTCTGCACCTCTCTTCCCTCTTTCTGCATGCCTGTTGCCTCTTTCTGCACCTAATTTGCTTCTTTCTGCACCCTTGTTGTCTCTTTCTGCACTCGTCTTCCCTCTTTCTGTACCTTTCCTGCCTGTTTTTGCTCCTCACTTGCCTCTTTCTGCACTTTTCTTGCTTCTTTCTACACCTCTGTTGCTTCTTTCAGCAATTCTCTTGCCTCTTTGTGCACTTCCCTTGCCTGTTTCTGCACTTCTCTTGCCTCTTTCTGCACCCCTGTTGCTTCATTCTGCACTCTACATGCTTCTTTCTGCACCTGCCTTGCTTCTTTCTGCACCCCTGTTGTCTCTTTATGTACCTCTTTTGCCTCTTTCTGCACTTTTCTTGCCTTTTTCTGCACCTCTCTTCCCTCTTTCTGCACGTCATTTGCTTCTTTCTGCACCCCTGTTGTCTCTTTCTGCACTCGTCTTCCCTCTTTCTGTACCTTTCCTGCCTGTTTTTGCATCTCACTTGCCTCTTTCTGCACTTTTCTTGCTTCTTTCTACACCCCTGTTGCTTCTTTCAGCAATTCTCTTGCCTCTTTCTGCACTTCTCTTGCCTGTTTCTGCACCTCTCTTCCCTCTTTTTGCACCTTTGTTGGCTCTTTCTGCACCTCACTTGCTAATTTCTACACTTCTCTTGCCTCTTTCTGCACCCCTGTTGCTTCATTCTGCACTTTCCATGCTTCTTTCTGCACCTGTCTTGCTTCTTTCTGCACCCCTGTTGTCTCTTTATGTACCTCTTTTGCCTCTTTCTGCACTTTTCTTGCTTCTTTCTACACCCCTGTTGCTTCTTTCAGCAATTCTCTTGCCTCTTTGTGCACTTCTCTTGCCTTTTTCTGCACCTCTCTTCCCTCTTTCTGCACGTCTGTTGCCTCTTTCTGCACCTCATTTGCTTCTTTCTGCACACCTGTTGTCTCTTTCTGCACTCGTCTTCCCTCTTTCTGTACCTTTCCTGCCTCTCACTTGCCTCTTTCTGCACTTTTCTTGCTTCTTTCTACACCTCTTTTGCTTCTTTCAGCAATTCTCTTGCCTCTTTGTGCACTTCTCTTCCCTGTTTCTGCACTTCTCTTGCCTCTTTCTGCACCCCTGTTGCTTCATTCTGCACTTTCCATGCTTCTTTCTGCACCTGCCTTGCTTCTTTCTGCACCCCTGTTGTCTCTTTATGTACCTCTTTTGCCTCTTTCTGTACTTTTCTTGGCTTTTTCTGCACCTGTCTTCCCTCTTTCTGCACGTCTGTTGCCTCTTTCTGCACCTCATTTGCTTCTTTCTGCACCCCTGTTGTCTCTTTCTGCACTCGTCTTTCCTCTTTCTCTACCTTTCCTGCCTGTTTTCTGCACTTTTCTTGCTTCTTTCTACACCTCTGTTGCTTCTTTCAGCAATTCTCTTGCCTCTTTGTGTACTTCTCTTACCTGTTTATGCACCTCTCTTCCCTCTTTTTGCACCTCTGTTGGCTCTTTCTGCACCTTACTTGCTCCTTTCTACACTTCTCTTGCCTCTTTCTGCACCCCTGTTGCTTCATTCCGCGCTTTCCATGCTTCTTTCTGCACCTGTCTTGCTTCTTTCTGCACCCTATTGTCTCTTTATGTACCTCTTCTGCCTCTTTCTGCACTTTTCTTGCCTCTTTCTGCACCTCATTTGCTTCTTTCTGCACCCCTGTTGTCTCTTTCTGCACTCGTCTTCCCTCTTTCTGGACCTTTCCTGCCTGTTTTTGCATCTCACTTGCCTCTTTCTGCACTTTTCTTGCTTCTTTCTACACCTCTGTTGCTTCTTTCAGCAATTCTCTTGCCTCTTTGTGCACTTATCTTGCCTGTTTCTGCACTTCTCTTCCCTCTGCACCCCTGTTGCTTCATTATGCACTTTCCATACTTCTTTCTGCACCTGTCTTGCTTCTTTCTGCACCCCTGTTGTCTCTTTATGTACCTCTTTTGCCTCTTTCTGCACTTTTCTTGGCTTTCTCTGCACTTCTCTTCCCTCTTTCTGCACGTCTGTTACCTCTTTCTGCACCTCATTTGCTTCTTTCTGCACCCCTGTTGTCTCTTTCTGCACTCGTCTTCCCTCTTTCTGTACCTTACCTGCCTGTTTTTGCATCTCACTTGCCTCTTTCTGTACTTTTCTTGCTTCTTTCTACACCTATGTTGCTTCTTTCAGAAATTCTCTTGCCCCTTTGTGCACTTCTGTTGGCTCTTTCTGCACCTCTCTTGCCTCTTATTGCACCTCTGTTGGCTCTTTCTGCAACTCACTTGGTCCTTTCTACACTTCTCTTGCCTCTTTCTGCACTTTCCATGCTTCTTTCTGCACCGGTCTTGCTTCTTTTTGCACCCCTGTTATCTCTTTCTGCACTCCTCTTCCTTCTTTCTGTACCTTTCCTGCCTGTTTTTGCATCTCACTTGCCTCTTTCTGCACTTTTCTTGCTTCTTTCTACACCTCTGTTGCTTCTTTCAGCAATTCTCTTTCCTCTTTGTGCACTTATCTTGCCTGTTTCTGCACTTCTCTTGCCTCTGTCTGCACCCCTGTTGCTTCATTCTGCACTTTCCATGCTTCTTTCTGCACCTGTCTTGCTTCTTTCTGCACCCCTGGTGTCTCTTTATGTACCTCTTTTGCCACTTTCTGCACTTTTCTGCACCTCTCTTCCCTCTTTCTGCACGTCTGTTACCTCTTTCTGCACCTCATTTGCTTCTTTCTGCACCCCTGTTGTCTCTGCAGTCGTCTTCCCTCTTTCTGTACCTTTCATGCCTGTTTTTGCAACTCACTTGCCTCTTTCTGCACTTTTCTTGCTTCATTCTACATCTCTGTTGCTTTTTTCATCAATTCTCTTGCCTCTTTGTGCACTTCTGTTGGCTCTTTCTGCACCCCTCTTGCCTCTTTCTGCACCTCTCTTGCTTGTTTCTGTACCTGTGAGAAGTTGGCCTGGTATATGCTGTTCACTAATTAAAGTGGACACCTTGCACCAGAACAATTCGACTCTTATGGTAGATAGGTTTAAGACAACCTTTATAGAAAGCTATCCTAGTGGTAGCTGTGGAGAGCAGCCTTCAGGCTAAGTCTTGAAGGAATGTAAAGCAGCTTGTTTTACCACACAATCTCTTGAATCACCAAATGAAAAGACACCACACAGGTATATATATCAAATATATATGTATTTATTAATAAACACTCTCTACTAATCTCTTTATGAGATTAGAGGACAGGAACATATGTACAAGTCAAATATTATCAGGATAAGTTTAGCACAATTGAATATTACAATCTTAGTTTGCTAGACCTAGGTCTAGGGCATCTAGAATCGAGGGACCCCCAAGAACCACCCCAGGTAGTTGTAGGAGACCCACAGGGGACGGACGCGGTGACCTGGCACCGATGCGAATCCTGTACGAGTCTATGCACTCAGACGCGATTGAGATATCAATGTTAAAGGTCCCTTGCGTGTTCGAGGCGAACACACCGATCGGTCCTTGTACGAGTCGAAGGACGCGGTTACAGATGGATATTGCAAGGGAGTTGGACGCGGTGTGTCTAACACAGACGCGAACCAGGTACGAGTCAGTGCGATAGTCGCACTTGGAAAGTTAGAGTTTTAGGACACTTCGAGGGAAGCTACAAGCAAGTCACTTACAGGGTAAGTAGTTCTAGGGCCCACACCCACAGGAGCACCGTAGTGCTGAAGTTACCTCACCCAGGGGAGCCGGGTGCATAGGTGTTCTTTGGTGTCGGGTCGCGGCGTCGTTTTCAATGGGAGCCAGTGAAGACTTGCTGCTTGCGGCGACAGGAGAAGTGTCCGGAGGAATCCAAGCCTGGATTCGGAAGATGGAAGACCTGAAAGCAGAGGGGACAGTGTTCAAAGTCACTTGGCAGTGACTCGGGGCAAGGAAGATGGATGCCCACCGTCGTCGCAAGATTCAGGTCGTTCGCAGTTGCCTTGACTCTTCAGCCACGAGGTCCAGGAGGCGTCGACGACGTCCAGGAGCTGGATTCGGCGTTTCCCACGATGTGTACAGCTTACTGCGGTGTTGGCAACTCAATCAGAGCCAACGAGCCTTGGTAACAGCAAGTCTCTGGGAAAGTGTGAAGAGACAATGGCGCAGACCAGCAAGGTCTGTGGGACTCACCCAGCGAGGGTAAGTCAGGGCAGGCCAGGAGCAACCAGGAGAGCCCTTTGGTTTCTTTAGAAAGTCTTCTGGGGACCCACAAGCCGGCTGGCAAGGGATCGCAAAGACGCCTTGGGAGGATTCACTCACAGGGGCCCACGGTCACTCGGGACGTGGTAGGCCTCTGATCTTAGGAGGGATTCCTGCTGGAGGCTGGGACCACACGTGGTCCAAAGCACAAGTTCGTGGAACGTTGTGAAGGGGTTGCACTCGACAATAGTGCACGGTACCCAGGGGTCGCGGTTCCTCGTTACTCTTGGGGTCCACTGGCCTCAGCTTCACTGGGGACTCACGATGGCCTTTGAGAAGTCAGGAAATCCACTTCTTGGGCTGCAGGGACTTCGGACTCCGGCGGGAGCGGCGTAGTTTGCGACCGTCGTTTGTAGTTTTTGGTGCCTGCCAAGCAGGGAGTCACTCCTTGACTCCAAGGGAGATTCTTCAGTCTTCCAAAGGTAGTGGAACGTCGAAGGTCCGGGATTCTTCTTGTAGAGCGTCGTCCAGGGAAATCTAGGGTGCAATGCACAGGTTCCCCCTCTTATACTAAAAGAAGGGGAGGGACTAGCTCTATGACCCTACCTATGGGAGGGTCAGGGGAGTGGGTGGCTACACCCACTTCCCTTTGTCCAGTTTCGCGCCAGAGCAGGGACAGGTAGCCCCTGAGCCGGTTTGAACTGGCATATGCACAGAGGAGCCTTCTGCTCCCCCAGTGCAGGACTTCAAAGCACTCTAAGAGTGCACCCACCCAGCCCCAATACACTAAACCCTGTCTGGGAGGTGGTCACACCCCCTTGGGACAGGATATCTATTGTTGGGCTTCCTCCACTGCGAGTGTTGGTCATCAGCAGGAGGGCAGCCCAGTGTCTGTGACTGGTGGCATCCATTTTGTGATGCCAGGGCTCTGCAGGATTCTACCGCGTTTCCACAGTAGGTACATGTCTATCCCTCTAGAAGGGTGGAATGCTACCCCCGCCGCCAGGACTGGCGGGGGGTAGTATTCCAAGGTGTTTGACACCAAACACGACATGTTTCGATGCAGCCATTCCAAAGTTAGCATTTTACCGCGAGGATATAATGCACTTAAAAGTATATGGTTTAACCGCATCCACAAACAGCACCAGAGAATGGACTCTGAGAGCTGCAGAGGGGCCCTGCTCAGGCAGAGGCACCCCCTCACATAGAAGCCAAGCACCCTGCCCTCAGGATTGATAGGGCCTGCCTTAGGGGTGACTGATAGGGTTATATGTGTGTGCAGGAGAGATATAGGGAACCTATATCTCAGTGAGGGGTGCTAGCACTTCCTCACTCAGGCTGCAGTAGCAGGCCTGTGGTGTCAGATTTAGTCTGCTTCCCAGGGGTGGCATAATACATGCTGCAGCCCCTGGTAGGCCTGTGAAGTACCTATGCCCTTGGTACCTAAGGTACCATATACTAGGGACTCATAAGGTGCCACAGTATCCAATCACTAGTGCACCTAGAGTGCACTCCAAATCGTTTAGAGAGAACAGAGAGGCTGGGGCCCTGATTAGCAGGGTCCCAGCCTGACTATAGCCAGAAACCAGTGTAAACATCAGAAAAAAAGTGGGGGCAACATAAGAGGCAGATCCTACTCTCCTACACAACCCCCCCAAACGCAGGGACACTAAACTAACCTTGACCAGTTGAGTCTTCGTGTTCAAAGTGGAAATACCTTGAGAGTCCATCTGCATTGGCATGTTGGGTCCCAGGTCTATGTTCCACTGTATAGTCCATCCCCTGTAGGGAAATGGACCACCTCAAAAGTTTTGGGTTTTCTCCTTTCATTTGTTTAAGCCATAGGAGGGGCTTGTGGTCGGTCTGAACTATGAAGTGAGTACCAAACAAGTATGGCCTCAGCTTCTTCAGGGCCCATACCACAGCAAAGGCCTCCCTCTCTATAGCTGACCAACGTTTCTCTCTAGGGGTCAGCCTTCTGCTAATAAAAGCTACTGGCTGGTCTTGACCTTCATCATTCAGTTGAGACAGTACAGCTCCCACACCCAGCTCAGAAGCATCTGTTTGGACAATGAACTTTTTGGTGTAGTCTGGACTCTGTAAGATGGGGGCAGTGCACATGGCCTGCTTTAGGTCTTCAAATGCCTTCTGACAGCTAGCTGTCCACTGAACCTTTTTGGCATTTTCTTTGAGGTCAGATCATTCAAGGGGGTCACTATAGATCCATATCCCTTGACAAACCTCCTATAGTACCCAGATAGGCCTAAGAAGGCTCTCACCTGTGTCTGGGTGGTTGGAGCAACCCATTCCATTATGGTCTGGATCTTGCTCTGTAAAGGCTGAACCTGGCCTCCACCTACAAGGTGGCCCAGGTACACAACCTGACTCTGCCCTATCTGGCACTTAGTGGCCTTGATAGTGAGGCCTGCTTTTTGCAGGGCCTCCAAAACATTCCTGAGGTGGACCAGGTGATCCTGCCAGGAGGAACTAAAGACAGCAATATCATCTAGATAAGCTGAGCAATAAGTTTCCATCCCTGTCAGAACTTTATTCACCAACCTCTGGAAAGTGGCAGGTGCATTTTTCAATCCAAAGGGCATCACCACAAAGTGGTAGTGCCCACCAGGGGTCGAAAATGCTGTCTTGGCTTTTGCATCATCAGCTAATCTGATCTGCCAGTAGTCAGCTGTTAGGTCAAACGTGCTTATAATACTTGGCTGAGGCCAAAGTATCAATCAGCTCGTCTGCCCTTGGTATGGGATAGGCATCAGTCCTAGTGACTGCATTGAGGCCTCTGTAGTCTACACAAAACCTCATTTCTTTCTTACCACCCTGGGTATGAGGCTTGGGTACCAGGACTACTGGACTAGCCCAAGGGCTATCTGAAGGCTCAATTACACCTAGCTCCAACATTTTCTGGACTTCAGTCCTGATACAGTCCCTGACATGGTCAGGTTGCCTGTAGATTTTATTCTTGACAGGCAGACTGTCTCCAGTGTCCACCTCGTGGGTGCACCAGGAAGTCTGACTAGGGGTCAGGCTAAACATATGTCTAAACTGTTGCAGAACTTGTCTGCACTCAGTTTGCTGATGGTCGGTGAGGCTGCTTGCCAAAGCAACACCATCTACTGACCCATCATCAGGGTTCTGAGAGAGCAGGTCAGGGAGAGGGTCACTCTCCTCCTCCTGGTCCTCATCAGTTGCCATGAGCAAGCCCATGTCAGCCCTGTCAACATATGGCTTTAATCTGTTGACATGGAGCACCCTCAGGGGGCTCCTGGGAGTTCCAAGATTCACCAGGTAGGTGACTTCTCCCTTCTGTTCAACTATTGTATGGGGGCCACTCCACTTGTCCTGGAGGGCTGCTGGGGCCACAGGCTCCAACACCCACACTTTCTGTCCTGGCTGGTATACAGTCAGTACAGCCTTTTGGTCATGCCAAGCTTTTTGTAATTCTTGGCTGGCCTCCAGGTTTTTGGTTGCCTTTTTCATGTACTCTGCCATCCGGGAGCGGAGACCAAGTACATAGTCCATCACATCTTGTTTGGGGGCTTGAGAGGTAACTCCCAGCCCTCTTTTACCAAACACAGTGGACCTCTCACAGGATGCCCAAACAGAAGCTCAAATGGGCTGTAACCAACCCCTTCTGTGGAACCTCTCTGTATGCAAACAACAGGCAAGGAAGAAGAAGGTCCCATTTCCGCCTAAGCTTCTCTGGGAGTCCTTTAATCATTCCTTTCAAGGTTTTGTTGAAGCGTTCAACTAAACCATTGCATTGTGGGTGATAGGGGTGGTGAACTTGTAAGTTACACCACACTCCTTCCACATTGCTTTCAGATATCCTGACATGAAGTTGGTACCTCTGTCAGAAATGACCTCCTTTGGAAAACCCACTCTGGAGAAGACTCCAATGAGGGCTCTTGCCACCACAGGGGCTGTGGTGGTCCTCAGGGAATTGCTTCTGGGTACCTGGTGGCATGATCCACTACCACCAGGATAAACCTGTGCCCAGATGCAGTTTGAGGGTCAAGGGGACCAACAATGTCAATCCCTACCCTTTCAAAGGGTACCCCCACCACCGGTAGTGGTATCAGGGGGCCTTTGTTGTGCCACCTGCCTTACCACTGGCTTGGCATGTGACACAGGAGCGACAAAACTCCTTTGTGTCCTCTGACATATGTGGCCAATGAAAATGTGGAACAAGCCTGTCCCAGGTCTTGTTTTGGCCCAAGTGTCCTGCTAAAGGGATGTCATGTGCTAGGGTCAAGAGGAACCCCTAAACTTCTGAGGTATTACCAACCTCCTGGTGGCTCCAGGGGCTGGGTCTCTACTCTCAGAATATAGGAGTCCCTCATCCCAATAAACTTTATGGGACCCACTAGCACTCCCAGCAGCCTCAGCAGCAGCCTGCTGTCTGAGGGGTTCAAGAGAGGGGCAGCACTGTTGCTCCTTCCTCAGATCTTCCCTAGAAGGGCCCCCTGCCCCCAAGAACTCAACCTGATCAGGCTCAAGTCCCTCTGGGGCAGTTCCTTCTTCAGGATCTGCTTCACCTCCCTCTGGGGGTGAATCTGTGATCTGAGACAGAGGGAAGGCACTGCCTTTACCCTACTGCTCCTCCTCTTGGGAAGCATCTGGTCCATTGTTCCAGGATCCAGAGCTGGTTCAGTGTCATGCATTCTTGCTTGTGACCTGGTCACAGCAAATACCTCTGCAGGGATGCCCAACATCTCAGCATGAGTCCATAACTCTACTTCAGACCAGGCTGAAGTCTCTAGATCATTGCCCAATAGACATTCGACAGGGAGGTCTGCACTGACTACAACCTTCTTGAGGCCAGTTACCCCTCCCCAGGAGAAATTCACAACTGCCAGACTATGGTTGGTCTTGACGTTGCTTGCATTGGTCACCTGGTACATTTCGCCCAGGATGATCTGTCCAGGGTCCACAAGATCCTCTGCCACCATGGTGACACTAGCACCTGTGTCCCTAAATGCCAAAGCCTGTTTGCCATTTATTACAGGCTGCTGTTTGTATTTGCCCAGATTACTGGGACTCACTAGGAAGGACATATTAAGGTCTCCCTCACAAATCAGCATTGCCTGAGTGGGCACTCTGACTAGGTCAGAGTCCACTTCAGAACCCAGGGTCAACCCTACTACACCCTTATTCTGAGTACCACCTCCACCAGTAGCTGAACTAGGGGGAACAGTTGCCTTAGGGGCAGGAGTGGTGGTGGTTTGGTCTTTGGACTTGTTACAGTCAGAAGTCCAGTGCCCTTTCTGTTTACAGAATTTGCACCAGGGCTTCTTTTGGCCTTTTCCCTTGTTGGATTGTGACTCCCCACCAGATGCAGATTTTTGGGGCCCTTGTGAAGACTTCTGGTCTTTTGACTTATCCCCACCTTTCTCAGAGCCCTTAGGATCTTGCTTCTTGGTGTCACCCCCTTGGTTCTGGGGTTTCTGCCTCACCCTGGTTCTGACCCACTTGTCTGCCTTCTTTCCCAATTCTTGGGGAGAGGTCAGATCCGAGTCCACCAGGTACTGATGCAACAACTGGTTCTGGCAATTATTAAGGATCTGTTCTCTCATCATCAGATTATACAATCCCTTGAAATCAGTAACCCTACTGCCAACCAGCCAACCCTCCAGAGCCTTGGTTGCACAATCAACAAAGTCAGTCCAGTCCTGAGTCTGTGCCTTCTGGGTGTCTCTGAACTTCAACCTGTACTGTTCAGTGGTTAAGCCAAACCCATCTATCAGTGCACTCTTCAGGACTTCATAATCATCAGCATCCTCTTCTCTAACAGTGAGGAGCTTGTCTCTACCTTTATCTGAAAAGGAGAGCCACAAGATTGCTGCCCACTGCTTTTGGGGGACCTGCTGTACTCTACAGGCCCTCTCCATAGCAGTTATCCACTTGTGGATATCATCCCCACTCTGGTAGGGAGGAACAACCTTGCTCAGGTTCCTATGGTCTGGAATAGATTCTCTGCCTCTAGGGACACTGTTGCTGCCACCAAGGGGTTCTAACCCCTCTCGTCTAGAAGCTCTCTGGATCTCCAGGGCTTCTCTATCCAGTGCCAACTGCTTGGTTCTGAGGGCAACTCTTGCTTCCTCATACTGCAGCAGTTTGCACATTCTTTCAGAGGAGGTCTCTCTTATGGGAAAGTATGAGTTCCTCTGGTGGACAAATTCTCTGCCAGAGTGATAAGAGTGCTCAGATTCCCTGGAAGGGGACCTATGCCTCTCATCCACTCTGTCAGTTCTCTTAGGGAGAATTCCTCTGTCCTTTTCAGGCCCCTTGAGGCCTGGCCCTTCAATCACAGAGTCCTGGTCATTCGGATTTTCATCGTCTGACCCAGATACTGTAAATGACTGTGAGAAGTTGGCCTGGTATATGCTGTTCACTAATTAAAGTGGACACCTTGCACCTGAACAATTCGACTCTTATGGTAGATAGGTTTAAGACAACCTTTCTAGAAAGCTATCCTAGTGGTAGCTGTGGAGAGCAGCCTTCAGGCTAAGTCTTGAAGGAATGTAAAGCAGCTTGTTTTACCACACAATCTCTTGAATCACCAAATGAAAAGACACCACACAGGTATATATATCAAATATATATGTATTTATTAATAAACACTCTCTACTAATCTCTTTATGAGATTAGAGGATAGGAACATATGTACAAGTCAAATATTATCAGGATAAGTTTAGCACAATTGAATATTACAATCTTAGTTTGCTAGACCTAGGTCTAGGGCATCTAGAATCGAGGGACCCCCAATAACCACCCCA
>CAWUFW010022490.1:0-94542 GCA_963921515.1 Calotriton arnoldi | reverse complement strand
TGTTGTGATCTGTATACTTATGTCCGCGCACGGACACCGTATTTATCCCGAGCCTGTCCCCAACTGTCAGCTGTGGAATGTTGACAGTTGACAGCTGGTGACTGACGGAGCAGCTGTGTCGTCTCGGCTCTGCGCGCCGCGGAGCCGGTGTTGGTGTTTACACAATAAAGAAGCTCTTCATACCCGAATATTGTACTTGTTTCATTCAGTACACTTTTTGGCGACGATCACCAACACCTGAACCCACGTCACACAGCACTGCCAACCTTCTCCAGTTTGTGCCCGCGGATTTTCTACTGGAAGCGCATGACGTGACTCTTCTCTCCACCTAACCCTGCTTAGGAGACAGAGTTTGCATCGGAGAGGTTACTTCATCCTGATCCTACCTCCCTCAGGTCAGTCAGCGCTAACACTACGCCTTGGGACCGGAGCGCTAGCTTCTCTTCTTACTCTCCCTGCCACCTCTCCTGGTACATTCAGTACACCCCATGGGCATTCCTACGTGGTTGATCACCCACCGCTTTGCCTAGATTTTTCCTCGCGTGCAACGGACAGCCACACTACCACCCACGGTACTCTGCACCTTTGGAACTAATATTTATGCTTCTACATTCTGGGGTGGTGGCAAGAGCTGCGCCTGTGCTTTACTTCAGCCTACATTTATTCAGGAGGGGTGTCTGCCTCCACTCTAATATTCCTGCTAGGCTGCGTCACCTGTCAGTTGCACCATGACAGTTCAACGGCATTCCAACGGAATTCTTCCAACCGCCAGCTGCTCCCTCGAGCGCTCACGTCATCTAACAGCTGAGGTAGCACCACGTTGCCTCGCGTTCAAGCACGCTCGTATGCGTCACCTGCAGCCATCTTGAATCTCCTCTGGTCGGTGTTCCAGCTCTTCGTGGCTACGAGTTACGCAACCTGCGTGACGTCATTTAAATTTTTTTTCCAACTACATCTCTCTCGAGCCGCGCCTCACGCGGAACGGACACCACAGCGGATATCTTTCGGCTGGAAGCTTTTCACTACGCGACGGAAAAAGGTACTAATACTTGCTCCCGCTCACCTTCATGAGCGCAACGTTATTGATTTCAACAACTTCCAGCCTCCTTGCGAACTAGTTCCATTTGCTCTAGTTCTCGTTTGTGCTCGTTCACGCTGATGGGTACAGCATAACTGTATTTATCTGACTTTTCACCATCTCTACTTTCTTACCGCTGACACTCCGTCCTTGCCTATAAAGTGTGGTGCACAGATTTTTATCTATTGCTTCTCCCACACTTCTGCAAAATTTGGGTTGCGTCAAAGTATCCTGCGTAGTGTATTTTTTTGTGTGCCTCCCCCCCCTCCTACTATGGCATCAGGGTATTTGTGGAACCTCTCTCCTCCCCAGTCGTTCCTACCAGCAGGAGGCGAACCAATACTCAAATGGGAGGAGTGGAGGGAATATTTTAAAAATTATATTTCCACCTTCGATGACGATGAAGAATTTACTGCGGAAAAGAAATACAAAATGTTATTGCATTGTTTAGGTGCAGGAGGTATCAAAGTTTATTATAGCATTAATAAGAAAGTCAGAGGGGAGGGGGAAGGTGATATATTTGCCAATGCTATTGATGATTTAAATGCGTACTACAAGCTCACTGTCTGTGTTGGTGTGGAGAGATACAAGTTTTTCCACAGGAAGCAAGGCAAGGAGGAGTCAATAGATGATTTTGTATCTGCACTGAAAAACCTAGCCATAAATTGTCGTTTTGGAAATTTACACGATGAATTAATCCGTGACCAGATTGTCATGCAGGGTTCTAACACTAACATCCAAGACAGTCTGTGGGCCAAGGGGGAATCCCCCTTACAAACCATCATAGACATAGCCAGGAGAGCGGAACTCACCGGCCGTTGCGCTAAAGCCGTTCTCTCCGAAACAAAGGATAAGAAAGAGGAGGGCACTGTGTCCAGGGTGGTTGATCCCAAATCCACGTCCAGACAGTCCAGGAAAAATAGTGGTTACAAACTTGCTAACAGCAGAATGCAATACAGCAACAAGAGACGTTGCTACAGGTGCGGTAGCTCTTCTCACATGGCTGACAATAAGAAATGTCCCGCTAGATATGTCAAATGCTCCTTTTGTGGTACCAGAGGGCACTTTCAAAAAGTTTGCCAGAGAAAAACTGCAGGCTCAGTTAAATTGGTTGAGGGGGATGAGGACGCAACCCTTAACACGTCTGACGACGACGAGGTGAACATGTTTGTCCTCAACGTTGAAGACAGTTGCGTCTTACAAATTAATGATTCACACACCACCAAAACCAAGAAGCCTGTTTGCGACATGACTATTGGGGGGGTTGACATATGCATAGTTGCAGACTCTGGGTCCCCCTACACCATTGTCAACAACATGGTCTGGGAGGAAACATTTGCGGCACATCTTGGTACTAAGTTAGAAAAGGCTGACATAACCATCAAGACTTTTACTGGAGAACCCATAGAAGTTTGTGGTTTTAGAAAATTGAGTTTCGCTTTCAAAGGGAGAGTGTCCACTGGTAAACTATATGTATCATCCGTGGGCCCCTCCGTTTTGGGATGGCTGGACCAAGCCAAACTAGGGATTATACTCGATCCCAGTAAGTCTGATCCGGTCTTGGTCATACAAAATGATGAGGAATACAGCAAGGGATTATTGATAAGTTTCCCAATGTCTTCTCTGGTAAGATCGGTGCACTAAAGGGATACAAGCACAGAATGCGTGTAAAAGCTAATGCCAACCCAGTTCTGCACAAAGTGAGAAATTTACCCTTTGCAATAAACGAAGAGGTGAAAGCCCAACTGGATAAGCTTCTTCATGATGGTATCATTGAGCGCATGGAAGCCTCAGAGTGGGTTGCCCCCTTGGTCGTGGCCAGGCGCCCCAATGGTAACCAATGACAACATTGTGATTGAGCAATTCCCTCTTCCGAGAATTAAAGAGCTGTTAGCAAGAACCAAAGGGGTAATATGGTTTTCCACCATTGACCTTAAATCCGCGTACCACCAGGTTCCCCTGCATCAGGATAGCAAGAACCTTACCACATTCATAACCCCTTATGGATGTTTTCAGTTCACCAGAGTACCATTCGGACTAGCATCTGCTGCCGCTATGTTTCAGAGACTGATGAACCACATGTTCATGGATGTCAAAGACATTTTAATGTTCCAGGATGATATCCTCGTGATGGGAAGATCAAGGAAGGAACATGACAGGAAGGTGAACCAGGTCCTCCAGATTCTTGATACCAAAGGTTTAACAGCGGAGCATAACAAATGCAAATTTGCTTGCACAAAAGTGAACTACCTGGGACATGAAATCACTGGAGATGGCATCAAACCAAAGAAAGAACTGCTAGATGCCACACTCAATTCGCCTGTGCCGTGTAATAAGAAAGAATTACGTTCCTTTCTTGGCCTAGTCGAATTTTACGCAAAATTTATTAAGAATTTCTCGTGTAAATTGTATGAACTAAAGCAATTGCTCAAACTCAAAAACAAATTTGTGTGGAATTATACATGTCATGACGCATTCGCTACCTTGAAGAAAGAAATGTGTTCCGCTTTACCCTTGCAAGGTTTTGACCCAATGTTAGAGAACATCATCACAACCGACGCAAGTTGCAAGGGTTTAGGCGCAGTGCTTACCCAAAGGGATGCTAAAGGGGCAGAGTGTACTATTGCTTTTGCTTCCCGCTCTTTGACTCCAATGGAAGAGAAATAGTCCGTCATAGAGCGGGAGGCACTGCCATGCGTTTGGGGGCTCGAACACTGCCGACAGTTTGTGTGGGGAAATAAAGTCACCCTTCGCAGCGACCACAAACCGCTTACAAAAGTGTTCACCACAAGAGGCCTATATGCAGCTTCCCCCAGGCTGGCACGGCTATCTGTGCGCCTATTTGATTACAACTATGTTGTCCAGTATGTTCCTGGAGTTAAAAATGTGGTACCTGACTTCCTGAGCCGTATGCCTCTTAGTACTTCGGTTCACGAAGTCCAGCATGATGTGGAAGAGTTATGCATTGCAACTATACATGAGGAGTTACATGGGGTTTCATTGGATGAATGGATGCTTGAGCAGTCCAAAGATTCTGTTCTTTGCGAAGTGATGAACATGATGTCCAATGGTTGGACCAGCAGAGGTAAATTGTCAGATGCCCTACGCCCTTTTTGGAAAGTCAAACACAAATTGTCTATAGAAAATGGGTTACTCTTGAGAGGAGGTAGAGTTGTCCCACCCTGCAATCTTAGAAAGAAGATTCTTGAGATTTGCCACGAAGGGCATTTGGGCAATGGGAAGACAAAGAACAGAGTCAAAAACTGGTTCTGGTGGCCGGGCATTAGCTTAGCTGTCGAACGGGTAGTTAGAGACTGCACCGCCTTAATTCTGACAAAAGCCAAGTCACTTTCAGACCTCCCTTACATCCCATCACATGTGCCACCATGCCTTGGGAAAGAATTGGGGTGGACATTATGGGACCCATTCTGGAACAGGGGGAGCAAGTATACACAATCGTCATCATTGACCATTTCTCCAAGTGGCCAGAGATAAAATTTGTCAACAAGCCAGACACCACCAGTGTCGTGAACTTCCTTGATGATGTATTTACCCACGAAGGCTTACCAAAGTCATTATCAGCGACAATGGTGCCCAGTTTACCTCTGATGTATTCAAAACTTACCTTGACAGGAACAAAATAATTCATAAAACCACCTCAGTCTACCATCCGGCAGGCAACGGTGCCGTTGAACGCTTTAACAGAGTCATCAAGGGTACCATCCAATTGGCCAACAATAGCAAGGGGGTGTGGAGACAGGAAGTCCTTAAAACCCTCTGGGCATATCGCATCACACCGTGCAGCAGTACTGGCCACAACCCTTTTGAGTTAATGAGAGGTAGAACTCCCTTGTCAAAGGACAATGTAGGGTGGTTGAAGGCTGCAAAAAGAGTCCAGTGGTCAGCTGACCAAGTCAGGAGTAAGTTGGTGGTGGCACAATCCAGCAGCAAGGAACAGTTTGACAAGAAACATGGGTGCAGACCTGCCACACTTAACCCTGGGGACATTGTCAGAGCTAAGAGGAGTGGGCACACGAGCAAGGGGGCGAACAGGTTCTCACAACCATTATCTGTACGCAAGGTGTTTTGCAACTCAGCACTCCTTAGTGATGGTAAGGTCTGGCACTTCTCTTAACTCTCCCTATGCAAACATATGTCCGGGGTGCAGGCAGACTCTGATCCTGACTGTTCCCCCCAGGGTGACAACTCTAGCAATGAATCGCGCATCTCCAACCAGGGTAGAACACTAGGCGGTTGGTCAGATGAGGAAACTGACCTTGAGTCATATCCTACCAATAGGGAAGCTAATGCCTCATCCTCACAGCTCAATACTACTCCCATGCAAGATACCCCTTGCTCTACAAGCACGAGTAGAGTAGGAAGAAGATTGCCGCCCACTCCAGGCAGGACACTCTTTACCCCATTGGCACGAGTAGGTCTGGGAGAATGTTGCTTCCTCCATTGAAGCTATCGGATTATGTTTGTAATTAGTGCTTACTGCAACAAATCTTTGTTTCATGCTCATGCAATGCATTGCAGTTCCTGTGATGTTTTTTTTTTCTCTCTCTCTCTTTCTCTCTCTCTCTCTCTCTCTCTCTCTCTCTCTCTCTCTCTCTCTCTACCCTCCGCACCCCTTGCTCCCCTTTTTCCCAAAGGGGGAAGATGTGTTGTGATCTGTATACTTATGTCCGCGCACGGACACCGTAGTTATCCCGTGCCTGTCACCAACTGTCAGCTGTGGAATGTTGACAGTTGTCAGCTGGTGACTGACGGAGCAGCTGTGTCATCTAGGCTCTGCGCGCTGTGGAGCCGGTGTTGGTGTTTACACAATAAAGAAGTTCTTCATACCCCAATATTGTACTTGTTTCATTCAGTACAAGCAGCCTTTGCCCTGATGTCACATTTAATTGAAGATAACTCCATACTTTCTGACTCCCAAACAGGATTCTATCCAAGAAGGGGTACTGAATCTGCCCTAATCGCCATCTGGGATGACTTTAAGAACATAGTAGACCACAATAGGGTTCCTGCGTTACTTCTTTTGGGCCTTTCTGCTGCCTATGGCACAGATGATTATGACACTCCAATCCAAAGACTCCACAAAGCAGGCATAGAGGGTACCATTCTCGACTGGATCACATCCTCTCAATAAAATAGAATAAATCAATCAATAAATAGCTTTATTCAAAAGTATAATAACATCCATAAAAGCACATTCAACATTACATCAAGAATATAATTCATAAAAGACAAATCAAGCAATAGTTAAAAAGTTAAAACATAACAATATATGTTAAAATACTTTTAAGACAACATAAACCTACGAGCTCGCACTGCAGATTTTTAAAAAGCTCTAACACATAAAACAATTTCAGCATTAGGTAGGGTCATTAAAAGACTGAGGGCGGGCCTACATTGACCAATATTTTAGGAATACTTTTTTTAAACTGGGATTAAAAACAATCTCAATATCTTACATATAATTTACAGAAAAAGGTAAAATGCAGCACTGAAACATTATCACAGAGACAGTATACAGCCTCTAAATAGTGAACAAAGCCCTGGGGAACCACAACAGATATTTCAACGTGTCTGATCTAAAGCGTGTGTTCCAATCTACTCCATGCATTCCAGATATAATCAGGAGGACAGTCAGGTTCACATAATCTTATATATGCAGACACATTTGGCTTCGCCACCATATCCCTTAAAAGTTGTGATTCTTCATGATCATAAAATGCTTGTGCTACTATATTTTTATCTATGTCAGTACAAGATGATAGCTCAGTGAAAACAGATTCCATTTCAATTTTTCAATATTCAGCTTTCACATAGGCCAGCCAGGGAATAAGTAAACCCTTATCCAAAAGAGAGACAATCCAAAATAATGTCTTGTGTTAGACCGTCCTCACATTCCTTCAAATTGCAAGCCACAACAAAACAGGGTGAGCCCTCATACGATCAACTAAGTAAGGAAGACAAAGCTCTCAGTGACAAATATAATGTGAAGCAGAAATGGGGAAAGACAAAAGTTTTCTGCAGAGACTGCACACTGTATAGCCTTGCAATTCGAGAAGCCCCAAACCTCAGCGTCATAGCTGGCGATGGGTTCACATTGCACCTTATAAATTTGCAAGAGAGGCTTAATGGAGCCACCCCCCCATAGGTTGGGGGAGGCTACATAGAGACCCATTAGCCATTGCTAATTTTATGCTGCAATGCGCAGTATTAGCAACCAAGAACCACGAGCCGAACAAATCACATCAAGATATGGAAAGGTACTGGTGTGACTCAAGTGCTGAGAGCCAATGGGCATGTTTGGCATAGGATTACCCTTTGCTCCGCAAGACATAATATGGGATTTTGTAACATTTGTCTGCAGATCAAGTGAGGCCATGAAATCTACAAGAGCATGCACTAAATGACACAGTGCCCTGGGGTTGTGTGCCATGAGCACTGCGTCAATGGCATATAATAACATCATTAGTCATACTCCCCGAGTATGACACCCATGTCATACTCCCCGATGTATACCTACATCTCCAGATACCTCACCTTGATATGGACTCTTGCCCTGATATCACTGTGTAAATATGCCAAAAAATGACCTAACACAATATCCAAGCCATGATCTATAAGCAATGATCACAATTATGATCAATTTACACAATCGAAGGCTGATGAGAGGTCCATAAATGCTAAGTAAAGAGGGGATTTTTTAACAACCGTATACTTTCTGAAACCAAATTCAAATTGAGGCACTGCTCAATTGTTCCCACTTTACGCTTAAACCGGTACTGGCAGGGGTATAACACAGACTCATCATCAACCCATTCTCTGATTCTGTTATAGATTGTTCTACCCAGGATTTTAACAGTGGTATCAATTAAAGAATTAGGGCAATAGCAGCTTGGAGCAGATCTGTCACCTTTTTAAAATAAAATAAATGTCATCCATACTCCTCCTTTCTCACTCAAACCCTGCACCATAAAACAGGAGTCCCTCAAGGCCCCATCACCTCCCCCATGCTTTTCAACATCTACATGGCATGAAGTCATTACCAGCAATCATCAGTGATTTTCAGTTCACCTGCTATAACTATGCAAATGAACCACAAACACCTCTTAACCTGGAAAGACCCAAAGACATTGGAAACTCCAAAACCTTCCCTTACCCCTAGCCGTTGATCAGTGGATGACATAGAGACACCTCTAATTGAATGCGCCCAAAACTGAAATAGTCACCAGTGGTGACTGGAAACATGACCCACTCTACGCCTGATCTGCTGACCTGGGACCATCTCCGAAAGTATATATAGGAGGTAAGAAACCTCAGAATTATCATGAACTCAACGTCCATGCCCAAGTGGATAAGGTAGCAAGATCAAGCTTTATGACTATGAAAATTCTGTGATGCATCACCCCCACCTAGGATTTCGCCACAAGGTCCAACCCACTTTCGCTCTTGTACTAGTGATTACACAAATGGCATATACCACGGATCACTTCTATCAACTATGACAAGACTACAGAGATTTCAGAAATCTGCTGCCAGACTACCCCTACATGTAAAGACACAAGCGCACATCTCCCCTGCCTTCATTGGTTACTGGTTGACAGAAGATCTACTTACAAGTTGCTCTGTATAACCCAGAAAGCAATATGACAAAGGACCCATTTTCAGCAGGGAGAACATCAGCAAAGATATACAACATAGGAATCTCTGCTCCAGACTGGTGCTCTGCCTCCAAATCCTGGCATGCAAGAAAATGGGTGGGACAATTTTCTCTGTTCAAGGTGACAAACTATGGAATTCATTACCCACAAACATAAAATCCATGGACAACCATTTCACCTTCAGAAAATGATTCAAGAGTTTGTTCTTCCCTACAAGACCGCCATACTCAACACACAAAATGTACAACAGTAGTATGCACAGGAAACAAAAATACATACAACACCTTTTTAGTGAAAACAAAACATTTTTGCCCATATTCTATAAATTCAAATGTCATTGCACTCATATCCATTTGTCCATCAATGGATTGCACCAATATATAACTATGTATTTTTATTTAGAGAACATATGTGTTAATCAGTGTCCATATATCGAAATATGCTACTCCATATGACAAATCCCTGTCTGAGTATGTAATTATGAAATCAGTGAAGATACTTGTAAGGATATAACAATATATTTTACAGATTTTAAAAAGGATGTAACAATATATTTTAAAGATTAAAAACAATTAAAACATACTATCTATAATTATGAACAACAATCATGTGTAGCCAGGCCCTGCAACCACTGCCTCCTCATGCAGCCAACCCCGCGCTGTGTATGCCCTTTGGCTATGTGTGGCTGGAGGTTGGCTGCAGGGCCTGGCCTGTGGCCAAGCCCCCAAAGGCAGCCAACCCGCAGGCCCCCTGCCCAGGCAGCTTTTGACCATGGGCTCCATCACCTAAGGCTCACCCATTTTTTAGGGGGAGAAGGCATGAGGTCCTCCTCCCATGCTGCTTTTGACACACGGAACCCCCCCACACCTCCACCAGGGCCCAGCAACATATTTTAGGGGAAAGGGGGCATGAGGTTCCCCTCCTCAGGCCAATTGTGACCATGAGCCCCATTCCCTGGGGCCTGGCACTATATTTAATAGGGCGGGGGCACAGCTCCCCCTTGGGTGATTTTGGCCCCAGGGGCCCACTTCTGGGGCCCAGCACATTTTTTTGGGGAGGGGGCACGCAGCCCCCCTCCTGGTGCCAATATCGGCCCCGGGGACCCCATCGCTTGGTGCCCGGCCAATTACTAAAGATGGAGGGGCAATACAGCCCCCACTCCTGTGGTCGATTTTGGCCCTGGGACCCCATACCCTGGTGCATGGCAAACAAAGGGTGGGTGCCCTGGTGCCCACCTAGTGCACTCACCATATCCTGGTTGGGGGCCGCAGGAGGAGCCCCAAGGGTCCCGCCCTCCAGCCAGCTCCCCGCATCCAGCGGCATTGCTCCCACCTGCAGGGAGCAGCTAAAAATGCTGCTCCCTGAGGGCGGGAGCAGCATTAGATCTGTTTCATTGCCTGTATCACTGGCAGGGAAACAGTCCACTTCCAGCTGCCAGGAGCATTTTTAAAGCTCCCGCCAGATGGAAGCAGACTCTGTGTTTGCTCTTGGTTGGTGGGAGCTTTGAAATTGCTCCCGCCAAGCGGAAGCAAACACAGGTTTCCCTGCCTGCCCTGGTGAGGGCAGGGAAACCGCTATGTTCCGGGGTGGACATCCCGGTACATAGCAGGAGCCGGCCCTGGGGGATGGGGTCCCCAGGGACATTACTGGCTTTGGGAGGAGGGCCGCATGGCCCCTCCCCTTAGTTATTCTGGCTGGGTCCCGGGAGATGGGGGCCCCAGGGCCGAAATGGCCCAGGGAGGGGGGCCGCGTGGCCCACCTCCCCTTCTGAATATTAGCCAAGCCCTGAGGGATGTGGGTCCCTGAGGCTGATTTCAGCCTAGGCAGTAGGGCATCATAATCCCCCTCCCCCATAATAATATCAACAATTCCTCCCAGGACCTGGCCCACCTGCGAGGCTAAAACAAAACTAGGGTAGACAGCACCTTGTTTTTAAAAAAAAATATTGCAGTAGATCCTCCACAAATTTGGGGCAAAATGTTTTAAAAAACGTATTCCTACTCTGCCCGCTTGTTTTTAAAAAAACTTTTTTCTTGGGACTCAGACCGAGTCCCAATATGGCTGCCATCACTTCCTGGTTGAAGTGGTGGCAGCCAATCAAATCTCAGCATGAGATCAGTTGGATCCATGGACATTCTGCGTCCCTAGATATACATAAATCTTTTTTTTAATTACTTAAAAACTACTGAACAGATTTACACCAAACCACAAAGAGAGATCTTTCTTGGACCAAGATCTAGCTTTCTGCCAAATTTGGTGCGATTCCGTTCAGCAGTTCGCCTGTAGTCGTGTCTAAAATCCTTATGGAAAACTGCATTGGGAAAACATGTTTTGGACTCCCCATTTTCTTGGCCCCCACTTGACGAATCACCCCAACACTTTGCAGATAGCAACTAAAATGTGTGCCAAACTGTTTTTGAAGATTTTGTGATGATTCGTCAAATGGCACCAAAGTTATTAGCAAAACAAAAAACGTTTTTGCTTTGGAAACTAGGTCCGAACCATAACTACCTACTGGTCCTAACTATAACACATGGCATAAAGTTACTTAATGGCATGAGTTATAGTTTCTTTAGATAAGTATAACTATAATTATAACTATAACTGCCACATTTCTATGGTTTTGTGTGAGTAAAACGTGAACCTAACTATAATGTCCCTGTAACCTTTGTTTTTTTCAGTGTATTTCTATGTTTTTTAACTTGAAGTAACATATAATTACCGTACGTTAATACAACCACCGCCGTGATTGGTCTTTGGCCAAGCGTGGTGGGGGTTGGCCAACCCCACGCTGCCCATAGCCAAAGGTTGGGTTCTACAGAGGAATGTGTGTGAGGAGTTTTGTTTTCTCCATTGGGCTTTGAATGCGGGGGTAGCCGGGATACCTGTGGATTCCCCGCGGAAACCCCGGGGATCCACCGTGACCATAGATCTTCGATTTGGGACCCCAAAAAAAGTTGTGGCAATTTCTTGCCCATGTGGGGTCCCTCAGGTACTCCTCCATGTGTCCTATAGGGTAAGGATACTTGTATAGTGACCCCTCATGTGTTTTGACACTTTATTTTTCCCTCCCCCGGGCCAAGCGACAAACAAAATAGCGGCCTCAACTTTCCTTTCAGATCGCAGCCAGACAATCAGGGCCTTGCTTTTTCCATGGATCTGCAGATCACCTGCGGGTACCCGCAAATCCACCACAAGTAGATTCGCAGATGATCTGCGTCCTTAGGTATCTATTAATTTATTTCTTTAACTCCAAAACTACTAAACAGATTTACACCAAATTACAACAAGCAATTATTCTGGACCAGGATCTAGCTGTCTGCCAAATTCGGGCTGTATGTATAGATAGATAGATTTATAATTTATCCTTATCATATATACGTCATATACTTAGGTCAATATATAGATAACATTTAAGTTGATGAGTATATGCTTATGGGTTTATTTTTCAATGATAAAACATTACTGTCACAATGTGCAAATGAAAATAGGAATTCTATGTATAAGTGCTCAACTATTGAGGTATTGGGGAAAAAATTAAATAAAAATATAAACTTTATTAACAGCAAAAGTGTGAATGCCTGAGTTTGTAAATATTTATGCATGCATCTACACATGGGCTGTACTTCTATATTATTTTGCATATGTGTAATATGTTAACATCTCCAAGTATGTATACCTTCTATGTGTGGGTACGTATCTATATATTTAAATATTTCCCACTTACTATGGAGGGAAAAAACAAAAACTAAAAAAAAAACATTTACAACTCTGCCCATTCCTATACTCTCTGACTCATCATAAACCTCTTTCAGCTATGCCTCTACCTCCACTCTCTGACTCATCCAAAACCGCTCATATTACTATAGACTCCCAAATGAAATAAATCTTTCCAAACTCTTCCCTTTTTTATTCCTCCTTTATCCTAATCATCCAACTAACAGGGGCACATGTCCACCACACTCACTAACAATTTACATTTTTCCTCCACTAATCCACCTAAAACCAATCTATCCCTTTAAAACTAGACACTTAAGGCATGAAATCTCAATGAGCCTTCACTTTACACGAATACCACCACTAATTGCCAAGAAGAAAACAAATACTAATCTACTAACTAAAGAAACTGTAACCATGGGCTACGGAGTAGCATGCTACTCACCGAAAAGCGATTCAAGGCCTAATCAGAGGTGTTAAGTTTTATATAAATACAATTACAAATACACACAGCTGGAGTGATCTGTTACTGTGGCCCCATGCACTCTTCTTCCATCTTACATTTAATGCGACAGGAAGATAGAGGGGGCAAAAGTAACAGCTCGCTCAAGCACCATGTTTTTCATGCTGCTAATTATGCGTGAGGTTGGTGCAGGTGGGATGAGGGGGTGGGGAGATTATAGGCAATCAAGGCTGCTTGGGGGAGGAGATGTGCAGAAAAACATGTGCCACAGGGAATGGTATGAAGGAGGATGACTGCAGGGGAAGTGGGGGACAATTAAGGGGAAGTAAGCAGGGGCACCAGTGTCACGGGGCAAGGGTTAGGACAATGACTGCCAAAGGAGGCCACTACATTTACATACCTGTTGAGTCAGGCCCCGAGCAGTATCTTACTTCTGGCAGAGTTGCCAGCATGTTTTGAGTTTCCTGGGGGCAGGCTCCACCTCCAGGAAGCTTGTAGTGGTGTAATAAGCCAGAAATTCGAATGGAGAGAGAGAAAGTAAACGCCTCACTTCTACCCATCCTCATTTCTTTGACCCAGCAGTACCACAGGATCGATAAAAAGAGGGTCAAACCAAAACATTTTTGGTTTAAATTTGTAAGGGGCTTTTGTAAAAACCATGGGATTTTTGCAAAACTACAATTTCGCTGATTTTTTTTTTTTTTTTACCTGTCTTGAAACTGCTAAATGCTGGAGGATCAGGCCAATACTTGTTGATGTACTGGGAAGCAGGGGCAGAGAAATCCAAATGAGAAAAGGATCCGACAGAAAATAAAGCAACTTTTTTCTGTAGTGTCCATTTTCAAATGCTTCTGTAGGCATTTACCCCTCGAATGCTACTTGCTCACTCACAGACAGTAGAATAGTCCTTACTGATTTTCAATGGATATGGAAGGACACATCCAAACAGGCAATAGCAAAAAGGTGAGACTGAAATAATCCTATAGGCTGATTCAAGGTGTGATTGACAAAGCCTCAAGCCGGTGGATGAAAGTTGTGGAGCAAAAGAAGCCCATAGGTGAAGGAGGCTGACTCAAAGCCCCTTAAAGTAAGTACAAAGGGGCACATGCATCAATGTAGGCTTTTGTGATTCCTTAATTGCGATTATTAAGGAATCGCAATTAAGTAATTGCAAAAGCCTATTCATGTAGGAATCGCTATAAAATTAGCGATTCCCAAACATTCCTTAATTGCGACTCGCAAATTGCGATTTGCATTTAAGGAATGCCTTCCCATTAATTCCTATGGGCCTACAGGCCCATAGGAATGAATGGGAAATTGCATGCGCAATTTGCGAGGACCAATAGGTACTCGCAAATTGCGCATGCAATTCAAGGGTGCAAGGGTGTCAAAAGGACACCCTGTGGCACCCTGAAGATTGATCTGTGCACACATGTTGCGTACACACATGCCCCAAGGGCATGTGTGTGTGTAACCTATAACTTTGAAAAATGCACTTTAGTGCATTTTTCAAAGCTTTTGCAAATTACCATCAAGTTCAAATTGATGGTAATTTGCGACCCCTATTAGCGAAATCGCTATTTGCGATTTCATGATGCATTGCGTTTAAGGAATCGCAATTTGCGATTCCTTAAATACAATCGCAATTTAAGAAATCGCAAAAAATTGCCATTTCTTAAATTGCGAGAGCCTTACAGTTTGATGCATCGCAGAAGCCCTTTTTGCGGGCGCAAACGGCAGATTTTTGCGAATCGCACCGTTTGCGCTCGCAAAAAAGGTTGATGCATGTGCCTGATAGTGCCATATATTTGCATGATTGGTGGAAGTGCCATACATGTCAAACCTAGAAACATGGATGTGATGAGCAGGGGATTACAATATGTAACAGAGAGCATACTTTCTAGATAGCATACTGTGTGTAGTTTACATTACAGTTTTTTTACATTACTCAAATTTATATTTTGAGGTACAGGCTACTATAATGATTTGTCCACAATTAAACAATTTGTGGTCAAGTATCAAAAGTGGAATTTGAATCCAGGTATGCAGGCTCTTAAGCCAAAATGCGAACATTTACAAAATGGTGATAATTAAAACTGTTTCGTAAATTGGGAGGTAAGATGCATGATAGCCGTTTCCCCCACTCCACACTCCAAGAATATCAAAAGGAACCTTCCAAAATTCAGCAGAATTGATTTTTAAGTGGAAAAAGAAATCAAATCTGCTAATATGTAGGTCTGTTTATCAAGCTCGACTGCTAAAGAGGAGCAACTGTTAAGTATTAACAAATAGATCGAGGGCCGTGGTGTATTTGTTTTACATTATCCCACTCCTCCTCATGCACTAAAATATTCAAGTTGCAGAATAGAGGACCAATGGTATTTCTTCTGCTCATCACTCACCTTCACAGCAAAAACATTCTTAATACTTCTGTGAACCTCCAAGTAGCTGATAAAAAGAAACTTGTGAATAGTTCTCATAATGTGACAGAAATAGTGAGAAACACAGATTAAAAATCTGGAATGTTTCCCTGGTGTTATTGTTTATTCATCAATCCCTTCAAAGGCTTAATGGAACATGCACCTATGTCTTAATTGTTGCTGATTCGAAGTGAAATCCAAATACACATCCTGCCACACCTGTCTCTGAGTCCCCAGAATCGTGGCTTAACATGTCCCAATGTAAGCTCACAACACAGATATAGTTGGGGTGACCCACAGTCTGGAATTGTGCTCTGGGACAAAAATAAATGCCAAAACCACAACTATTGTATTTTAGCAATATGATGGCGTTGATTGAGGTCCCTGCTACCTTACAAATATAGGCTATGATTTGGGCTAATGCAAATATGATGAATGGCTGTGGTGGGCATTGAAGGCGTTTGTCACTGACCCTAGTAAGACAAACAATGACTGTCAGGTAAGTTCCCCAAAGACCGGGGAACGCCACTGGCAGTCTTTGTAGCAAGTGTTGTCTGTTGTCCCTGTAACATCATGAAATCTCCACCTCTCCTATCTTTACTATTGGGAATCCTCACATGTGCAAGTTTACTGCTTAGTAGTAATTATGGAAGGGATCATGGGCAGTGGATGGAAAATGGTGAATACTTACTACTAAAAGGGCTGGGTTTAGGCAGGCCTAAGGAGGAGTTTAGAGAGGGACATACACCCACCCACGAAGGAGTAATCCCATTGCTATTCACAAACTGCACTTCTAAAGTTTCTGCAGTCAAGAAGGACGCAAACAGTAGTAAATGTACTCCAGCTCAGACCTGTAGTAAGTTGAGCAACACACATTGCCAACCACTGATACTGCAACTCCCCTCCCATAAAAAATAACTAAGGCAGGGACTTAAAGTAGAACCTAATATGAAATAATGTTAAAATTAATTAATTTATTTCGACTTTTAAAAAATATATACACATTAAATGTATTGTTAAAAAATATATAAAAAATAAATATCATTTTATGACACAATACTTTATGCAAATTTGGTATTTAAAAATAAGTCTAACTTTATTTTTTAATAGTTAAATGAATTTAAATTAATTCTCTGCATATGTTTTTGCAAGTTCTAATATATAATAAGCAAACATAAACATTTTACTTACGGTGCAATTTTAAATAAAACTTAAAGAAAATAATTTCAACATAATTTAATATATTATTCTTGTTACACATTTTATGGAGTTTTAATTTGGAGGTTTCACAAGTGCAAAGCAATATAACAACATCAAAAAGCAAGGCTCCCAAGCCTTCCGACACCCCACCCTGCCCCCCAAGGATCTTTGCCCTCGCCCCTCAGTTGGTAAGTGACAACAGTCTGCACATTTCAGGGTTATATGCAACTATCCCTCGTAAGTGCCTAATCTAGCATCCAGTATCATGGTGTGGGATTACCCTGGATTAATGGTCCCATCTCTTCCAGATTATCATGTATTTATGGGGCAGCCCCGGCCTTATATACTGGCTTTTCCATACTCATACAGAGGTCCAGTCCTCTCCTCCACTCCTGGATGAAGGGAGAGGTTCGCATTTTTCCATCTGCGAGCAACATCCTGTTTAGTCACAGTCTGTCCCAATTGAAGGTGTGACAGCATGTATCATTAATTTAATATGTTTAAATTAAGTAAATATGTAATTGATCATTAAGTTAATATGTGCTGTATCATTTTTATTATTTTTATATAAATAATTAGTTTACATTAATACCATTTTTTTTAAATGTTTGAATGCACTTTTAAAAACTTTCTTTTTCCATAGGAAGACCTCCGCTTATGTGATGGAGATCTCCGCCTATGTGTGAAAAGTTACTAGTAGTGTTTCAGGGAGTGGAGAAAGGTAAGTTTACACTTTGTAGTAAATTTACACTTGGAAATGTAAATTTACACTTGGAAATGATGAATAGTCAAAAGTCGTAAATTTACTACTAACGGGCCGGTTACGATGTCGGTCGGAAAGTCTCTGACCGCTAGTCCCGATTACGATGTCAGCAGTCAGAATGTAAGGGGCGGATTACGATGTCAGCCGGAAAGCCTCCGACCGCTAGTCCCGATTACGATGCCGGTGGTCAGAATGTAAACCGACCGGTCATTCCAACTAGGTTACGACCGGCTCTCAGAGTCTTTTTGCCGGTAGGAACCACACCGTAATTCCCTATGGACGGCGTTTCCGCCATCGGGATTACAATGTCGGTTTTCCACAGCCTTTCCGTGCCGGCCTGTCCAACATGGAAAGGCTGTCGGAAAGTGAAAATTTAAGACATCTAAGCGGTTAGGGTAAAGCACCTTGGGCGCACTAGTTGATTATACTAATGTGTGGAGAGATTATTATAATGAACACTGGAGCTCACTCTGTGTGGTCCACCGCTTCAGTAACACAAATAACTAAGACAATAAATGCAAATCAGAGGAGCGCCAAACAATTTCAAAAGTTTTTCATCAATAATTTTTGAGAGTCTTCCAATAATGAGTCCTTAGGCAGTATGTTGAATTCAAGAAGATTCTTTCTTTTTATTTTTTCCTTTTCTTTCCAATGATCACAGTTCAAAATCCATATAACAAAAGCAGTCACAATCTTCTTCTCTATTGTTATAATTCGTATTCCAAGCAAATTCCAAACAATACATCAGCCAACGCGTTTCGTCCTAAAGGACATCATCAGGGCTTGAATATTGAACTGTTGTTTATGTATCTGCCTTCAAAGGATCTTATAGAATTTGACTTGAGTATGGTGTTCCCTCGTTCGACATGGCCCGATAAATCCTGTCGACAGGATTTATCGGGCCATGTCGAACGAGGGAACACCATACTCCATTGGGAACACTGCTATGCGCTAGAATACAGTCAAATTTCTATAAGATCCTTTGAAGGCAGATACATAAACAACAGTTCAATATTCAAGCCCTGATGATGTCCTTTAGGACGAAACACGTTGGCTGATGTATTGTTTGAATTTGCTTAGAATACGAATTATAACAATAGAGAAGAAGATTGTGACTGCTTTTGTTATATGGATTTTGAACTGTGATCATTGGAAAGAAAAGGAAAAAATAAAAAAGAAAGAATCTTCTTGAATTCAACATACTGCCTAAGGACTCATAAACTTTTTTGAAATTGTTTGGCGCTCCTCTGATTTGCATTTGCTGTCGGAAAGTGACTTTGGGGGCCCTTAGCAGGGCCCCCTTGCCTCCGCGGCCTAAGGTTGGTGGTTGAGGGGTACCTAGGATATCCCCCTGTAAAACCCTGCACTGTGTGGAAAGCGCCATGGGGTGTCTGCCACAGGGTGCAGGGTTTTACACACCCCCTTTTCTCTATAAGAGCCTATATTACGGCCGGTTTATGGCCGTAACACAAGCTCCCTCAGAGCCACTTTCTGCTTTATTCAAATGCTCAACTTCAAAATTCAAAACCATTATTTTTCCCTCAAATTTGTAACTGGAATCCCACTTTTGTATCTGTTCAGCAACAGTTGTAGACTGAACACTTGAATTTTACAGTAAAGCAAATCAGGAGTTTGTGTTTTGAATATGGTGGTCACATAGGAAAGAGGCAACACTTGAGTAGTCTTCTGAAGATAAGATAGTTATCTGTGAAACTTATGTTTGGGGGTAATGAATTCCATAGATTGATTGATGGAACAGAGAAAGATGTTCCACCCATGTTTTTTTTTCTATGCTGGGGTTTTGAGGTGATGTGCCAATCTGGAAGGGAGGTTCCTTTGTTGTATGTATTTGGTGATTTTATGCCTGATAAAAATTGGTCCTGGTCCATGTATTGCTTTGTGGGTGATACGAAGCAGTTTGAAGGTGGATCTTCTGGCAACCAGTAACCAATGGCGGGTCCTCAAGGCAGGAGAGAGTGAGCGTGTGGCTTTACATGCAGAGTCTGGCAGTAGAGTTCTGACTTCATTGCAGTCTTTTCATAGTTGATAAAGATGATCTGTGGTAGAGGTCATTGGTGTAATGAAGTTTAGACAGTACAAGAGAGATAGTAGCTTGGACTTTGGAAATCCTATGTGAGAGAAGATGCCTCGCAGAGTTTTCATAGTAATGAAGCTTGATCTTGCTAACTTATCTACCCAGGATGCTTGTTTCCAGTCCAGGGAAGACCTGGCATGGCAGTTCGGGCTGGACTGTTCCCATGGGGAACAGGGTCAAGACTGATTTGCATATGGCTGGGTTCTTGCTGGAATGGCATGGGGAGCAAAAAATGATGGATTTACGACCAGATCTCTGCACTGGGGTGAATGCTAGTCATTGTGCAGCATTCTGTCCATCAATTGCTCTTTTTGCATTTGTCACCCCGAGTGGGACGGGTATGCCCAGACGTGGGTCCCGTGCTCGCCATGCCAATGGAGTCAAGCTAGCCTGGCTGATGAGGGATGATGCCCCGAAGCCGGTCCCAGGATGCTTGTTCCAGACTAGGGAAGCCCTGGCCTGGCAGTTCGGGCTGGATTGTTCCCATGGGGAACAAGGTCAAGACTGATTTGCATATGGCTGGATCTGAACTGGAAAGGCATGGGGAGCAAAAAAATGATGGATTTAGGCACAGATCTCTGTACTGGGGTGAATGTTTGACATTGTGCAGCATTCTGTCCATCAATTGTTCTTTTTGCATTTGTCATCCCGAGTGGGACGGGTATGCCCGTACTTGGGTCCCATGCTCTCCATGCCACTGGAGTCCAGCTAGCCTGGTCGATGAGGGGTGATGCTCCGAAACCGGTCCCATGATGCTTGTTTCCAGTCCAGGGGAGACCTGGCCTGGCAGTTCGGGATAGACTGTTCCCATGGGGAACAGGATCAAGACTGATTTGATATATAGCTGGGTCTGAACTGGAAAGGCATGGGGAGCAAAAGAACAATGAATTTAGGCCTGGATCTCTGTACTAGGGTGAATGTTTGACATTGTGCAGCATTCTGTCCATCAATTGTTCTTTTGCATTTGTCACCCTGAGTGGAAGGCGTATGCCCAGACGTGGGTCCCGTGCTTTCCATGCCACTGGAGTCAAGCTAACCTGGCTGATAAGGAGTGATGCCCTAAAACCGGTCCCAGGATGCTTGTTTCTAGTCCAGGGAAGACCTGGCCTGGCAGTTCGGGCAGGACTCTTCCAATGGGGAACAGGGTCAAGACTGATTTGCACGTGGCTGGGTCTGAACTGGAAAGTCATGCGGAGCAAAGAAACAATGGATTTAGGCCCAGATCTCTGTACTGGGGTGAATGTTTGACATTGTGCAGCATTCTGTCCATCAATTGTTCTTTTTGAACTTATCTACTTAGGCATTCATTGATAGCTTGGAGTCCATTAGCAGTTCCAAGGTTTCTTACTTCCTTGGAAGCTTTAGGAGGTGGTCCTAGATCATCAGTCCAGGTGGCGAGTGGGTCATCATTTTTTCAATCACCACATGTGAGTATTACAATTTTGGACACATTCAATGTGAGATGGCTCCATGTCATCCACTGATCAATGGCTCTGAGGCAACTGAAGATTTGTGAGCATCCAATGTCTTTGGGGCTGTCCAGCTTAAGACATATTTGCCGGTAATGACTTCATGTAGCTTCTGAAAAGCATGGGTGAGATGATAGAGCCTTGCGGGACTCCTGCTTTTGTGAAGTGCGGTTTGGATGAGAAAGGGGGAGTATGGATGATATTTTTTCTGTTTTGAAGGATTTGATCCAGTCAAGAGCAATCCCTTTATGCCTGCTTCATATAGGCTTTGGATTAGAGTGTCATGATGAACTGTGTCAAAAGCAACTGAAAGGTCCAAGAAAAGTAGGACAGTGACCCCTTTTCCGGTCTATGGTGTCTTAAGATCATCCCCGATGATGATGAGTAAAAATGATGTGCCTCTTACTGGACAGAATCCTTTTGGAAGTATGGAGTTATCTTCAATGAATTGTGACATCTGGGTGAATGCTGCAGTTTCCATCAGTTTGCCCGGGAAAGGTCCATTTGTAATTAGTCTGTAGTTGCTTGGGTCATGTGGGTCTCGGTTTGTTATTGTATGCCTTTTTAAGTCTTCTGGAAAGATTCCTTTAGTTAAAGAATTATTGATGATTGTTCTGACCGGTGTAGTAGAAGAGGTAGTTAAAAGAATGTTCTTGGAGATTTGTGGTGGACAAGGGTCAGAAAGGCAGTCTGCTGGCCTGCTTGCTTTGACAAGATCCATAAATTCAGTTTCTCATAGTTATTTGAAGGAATGTAATAGCTGGGTTAACCTATCCTTGGAGGGGAGTCCAACATGTCTGCTTTGGTAGTGTCATTATTTGTCAGTTTATTGGTAAACTCTTGAGAAATGGAATGAGTTCCTTCTTTGCATTTAGGTTTACAAATTTCAATGAGAATTTTGTAAAACAATTTATTACACATTTAGCATTTTGAATGCTGTTCAAATAGTACCTTTTTTAAAAAACTTTTTGATTGTTCATTTGTGTATTCTGTTAAGTTTATGTAGGTGGAATTTGTGTTGATTGATATATGTTTTGTGCCAGGTGCATTACAGATTTTCACATTTTTGTTTCATCTTTTTTTAGTTCCACATTCATCCAAGGTGCACTTTTTATTTTGTCCTGTTTTATTGTTCTTAGTGGTATTAGGATATCAAAAGCTTCCTGGAGTCATTCATAAAGTTTTTAACTGAATTTATTGTATCAAGATCTGTGTTGGATGTATTTCTAAGTATTCAAAATTGAGTTTGTTCCACAGTCGATATGTGGTTGCATGTAAGGTGGCCTTAGGCGTGGTGATTTGTGTTGTTTTATGTTGGAAATTTACCAGATGGTGGTCTGACCATGTGACTGGAGTAATACTTTGAAAGGTAACTAGTTCTGGATTTTCAAAAATAACATCTAGGATGTGTCCATCAATATGTGTGGGTTTGTGGATGATCTGATGTAGGTTCAGTGTGTTTAGACCAGTGATGATAGTTCTTGGATGGGGTATATTGGGTTTGTCAAACCATATGCTTAAGATGCATAGGTTGGAGTGCAATGTCATAGGTTCGAAACTGTGTCTAGAAACATGCCTGGGAATGTTGCATTGCTAAGTGGTGGCCTGTAAAGAAGGAGAAAGTTACAGAAGGATGTTGCTATAGGGTTGCAGCTGGTGACAATGGCCTCACAACTGTGTATGGAAATGTTGTCAGTTTGAGTGAGATTTATTGTTTCCTTGAAAATAACAGCTAGTCCATCTCTTCTTTTGCCAGTGCGATTTTGTGTGACAGTTTGATAGCCTGGAGGAACGGCTTCATGAAACACTGGAGCCATGTCATCTTCCAATAATGATTCAGTTATAAAGAATAAGTCAGGTTGCGTGTCAATAAGAAGGTCGTAGATGTGGTGCTTGTTTTTAGAGAGTGATTGAGTATTTATTTATAGGCAGTCTAGAGATTGTGTTTTGGTGGTGGTGTGACTTTGTATTCTAGAAGAGTGAGTAGTATTGTTTGAACTTTTAACAGGTGTATTATTTATGTTGGTATTATTTGCATCAGGATGGCAAAAGTGTTATTTGTCTATATTTTAATCTTCTTCCAGCAGGCTTAAAAGGCATTTTGTTGGGACTACGTATGTTGGTGGTGGAGATAGCGGTTGAGAGTGAGTTGGTGGGCTGTTTTGTTTTTGTATAATTGTCTTGTGTAATGGACAAGGAGATGCAAAGTTGTGAAGAGTGGCATGTTGTTTATTTCGTTTGCATTTGTTTAGGGTGGAAGGTGTATGGGTTAGGGGTGATGGTGGTGGAGCATGTGGGTATGTTTTAAGGTTCTAAATTGTATAATGGATGAGAGGCGGGTGAATGAGTATTGTTGTGTTTTGGTGTTTGAGGTGGGAGGATAGACAACTTGGGAGTAAAGTCGGTTTAGGATTTGTATTATTTGTATGGTCATGATGGTGGGAGTAGGTGATTGTTTTTATTTTGCAATGGGATGTAGTATGAAATTGTGTGTGTGACAGATTTTTATGTGTTAGAGTGTGTGTTATGTTGTATTTTGTGGAGAAGGAAGTTGAGATATTGATGTGGTGAATTTCTGTGAAGGATTTGGATGTAAAGTACTAATGTGAAAAGAAGTTGAATAGAAGTTGAATGGTAAAAGGGGTGGTGATGTGAGTTGGAGGAGAGTGTATGTTGTATGGTAGAGTGGATGTACCGGGGTTATGAGTGTTTGTATTAGATTTGGTAGCAGGAAGAGGTAATATGTGTGGTGGAGTAGAGTGTAAGAACTGGTTGGTTGTGTGTTTATGGTAAAAAGAGGAGGAGGGTGTTATTAGTGGAATATATGAAAGATGGTTGAGTATAGCTTCAGTGGTGATGGAAAGGGGACTGTGAGGAGTAAGTAGAGGGTAGAGTTGGTGTTTTATATGAACAGGGAGTGTGTGTATGAAAGGATTATGGTTATGTATAATGTGGGTTTGTGTTGTGTTGGTGATGTGTGGATTTGATAGTGGTATAGGACAGAGTGGTGATCTGTGTGAGAGGGAAGGTGCCATTCTGTGGTAGTAGAGGTAGAAGGGGGTATAGATGTGGTTTGAGGGGTTTACTAGTGCTTATTAAGACATTTAAATATGTTTAGAGGTTGTTGGTTGTGAACAAGCAGTGTGTGTCTGCTGAGATGTTGTTATAATGTTTGTGGATGGCTTAAGGTGATTGCTGGTAAATGCAAAAAAGGGCAGCATCTCTTGCCCTAGGCCCGACCCGAACAGGCCCAGAAAGTTTAACTGCCCTTTTCCTCTCTGCCCTTAGCCTCGATGCCCGGGCTGAGATGCCCTGAGCACTAAAGTTAAAAAGCCCTAGTGAGCAGGTGTCCTTGGCCCAATCAGAACCCTAGCTCTAAACCCTAGAGCCAATGGGAGCCCTGGCCCTATCAACCAATCACAGCCCTAGCCCTAGCAAAACCATCAAAACCCAAACCCTAAGTCCTAGGTCCAATAGAAACCCTAGCCCTAGGAACCAATCAGAACCCCATCTCCATCAGCCAATCAGAGCCCTAAACCTAAGCCAATTGAAACCTTAGCTCTAGGGGAAAACCAGGAGAGAAATGTAAACAGTCATAGGTAGAAAAAACAGTAGTCTTAAAAGTAAAAATTGTAGAGAAACCAAGAGATAAATGTAAACAGTCACGGGTAGAGAAAAAGAGCAGTGTTTACAGTTTCAAACAACACAGCACAAAGTCTGTGTTCTTCCCACCTTACTTTGTCCTTGCTGACTGGGCTGTTTAGGGCTCAAAGAAGCTGGGGCTACAAAATGGAGGTGGCTGTCTGGGGGTTTCCTCCACAAACTTAAGGGGCTGTACAGGTGGGAGGGGAGTGGTCAGGCCTGCTCAGATGTTGGCTGTGGGCCAATCTCCAGAGCACAAACTGGTGTGCTAGGGCCAAGGAGGTGCTCCTGAAGTTAGAATCTCCTTGAATACAGAAAGGCACAATACACACTTACTCAGGTCTGCTCAGATGCTGCCTCAAAAATGTCTTTATTTGAGCTGTCTTTGACCTAAAATTGCCTCTGTGTCATGGTGGTTAATGGGGAAAATATATTTGCCTAATTGTGTCACTCTCTCTCTCGTTCCTGCTTCAAAATGTTGGTATTAAATAACATCATTGGAGGAGAGGCTGAGAAAGCCTGGCTTATACGGAAGACTGTGCAATTACTCCAGCTCTTCCGGACCTGATGGAGCAATAAAACCCCATCTCTGTGGATTTCTGGGGCATCTTGAGGCTGCTTAGGTGCTGCCTCTTCTACATCGACCCATGCAGCCAGGCACACACTCATTCCCTCTCACTGCTATTGCCCCGTCTCCTGTTGTCCACTGCCTACATCTGCCTGCCTCAGGCCTAAAAGAGTATTTACTGCCCATATTTGCTTTCTTTGAAACCAAATCAGTGTGATTTTGTGACTGTAGGCCATTTATCCCCTACCTCCCAACACCTTGTCTTTTTTTCCCATTCCTTTCTGACCTGGGGTGTCTGTCTTCCAGGCCACTGGACACTGCGGTTTTCTGGTTCATCATATAGCCCTTCAACAATCACAAGGAGGGGCATCTGCCTTGTGCCAGGAACAAGGATCGGTAATAAAGGGTGAGATAGGGCTTTCTGGTGGGATGTAAATGTTTGTTTTTATTTATTGTGAATATATACAGATATTTTCTTGTGCACTAAGGTTTATTTTGCTTGCCTGTACATTATCTGTGATTTCATTTCATCTCCACAGGAAGGCTGTCTGGGGAAGAATAGTTGTGTGGGCAAAAGAAAGGGGCAGGACCATGAGCTGGTCAATTACTTGAGAAAGTCTTGACCAAATTGGGGGAAGAGGGAGGGTCCCCAAATTCTGCTTCCAATTCAGTACCCGAGCAGGATATACAGGTGGTTGATCGCTCTAAGCAGTCCAATGTCCTTCCACGTGCTGCCTCCACACCTATTAAAAAGACATCCAGAAAACAGGGAACACATGGTTGGACTAATGATGGGCAGGGTCCTTCTGGGCAGGAGGCTCCACAGCAAGTAGCTCAGACCATGGTACAGAATGCATTGGCAATGCCCATAGAACTAGAAAAGTGTTATGTCAGTAAGTTATGGTTCACCCACATTAGAGGGAATTCACATATAGCAGGGTGATTGAGTCCATAATTAGTGCTTGAAAAATATGGGCGCGTTTGTTTTTCTGTGTGTGTATGTGTATCTTGATGGGAGAGCACAAACGGTCTGCCCAACAAATCTCTTCCCCCGGCCCCAGTATGTGTAGGGGCTATAGTGACAGACAGACTAATAGTAAAAGCCCCAAATTGTTGTTTTTACTGTGGGAAGGCTGATAGCCCCATTGCTAAGTACAGAGTTACAGTATGACATCTCAGTCTTGTTAACTTCTGAATGGAACTACTAAAATTGGTATTTCAAGGTATCAAATTAATTGTGGCATCAAACCCAACTTGATTTAATGTCATTTTTTAGGAAAGGCAACTTTTAGAAAGTTGCCACACTGTTTCCCAGTTATCCCAGTGGCCATTCTCAGATGCTGGCCTCCTCTTTGGGAGGAGTGTGAATGACTCCCAAGTACAGGAAAAATAGAGGCCTGCCACAGAGGAAGATGTTACCTTCCCCTGGCAGGAAGCCACACAGAGTGTTGGCCCAAAAGGCGAGCTTCAAAGTAGAAGCTGCTTTTGATGGGCGAATGGCAACTGCACATGAGAGGGGCTGGTCCTTTGTTCAGGTAGACAGGCTGGCAGTGGGAACAGAGAGGGGAAACCAGTTGCCAAACTGGTTTTATTGTGGATGTGTAGCCCACAGGTATGAACATCTCTATGGTGGGCTACCAAGCCCCCCACACCAAGTGGAGGGTTCAGACATCTTAGGAGTTGGTGAAATAGTGCATTCTGTGATAGCTAAGATGGCACATGTAGCCAGAAGTTGCCATAAGGTGGGATGGGAAGCTGGTAGCCCATTGGCTAGTGACCGCGTCATCCCCCGGGGGCACTTTCTGGGCATATATAGGCACCTCTGGCACCCAGACCTCAGATCACATCTGGCCTGGAGAGAGAATAAAAGAAGGACTTCCTCCTGCCCCCTGGACCTGGCAAGAGAGACTGAGCCAGCCTCTGGACTAAACCTATTGCTCCTTGGGCTAGCAAAGAGAGGACTGTGCCTATGGTGCCTGGCTTTTGGAAGCATCGCTCCAGAGCACCAGACAGAAAAGATAAACTCCAAGAGTCAGTCGGCTAATTCCCTGTTCCAATATCAGGGCCATAACAGCTGAAGTAGCTTGTTCTGGCCAGTCAGTAGCCACATTCATCAAATTAGTGCTGACCGCCGACGTACAGCCAAGAAGGCCACTCCTCGGTGCTCAAAAGTTGCACTCAAGTCTGTCAGACCCAGGAGAGTCATCAGAGTGCACATTGGTCACCAGAGACGGAGGATAGTCTTCATCAAAGGAAACCGCTGGACCTGCTGTGATCGACCAGTAGCTCAGTCGTAATTGGATTTCTGCTGGACCAAAGAGGACTTCGAGGAACATCAGGTCCTGTGGCCAAGGTTACCCCACCTAATGCGTTGATCGAGAAATAACCCCAGGAAGACCACTGTTGACCAAACAGCACCCAGAGCATCCTACAGAATCCTGTATCCTCAGCATCAGGACCTCTCAATTAAAGTCTATGGCAGTCCTTGCATAAACACTGGAACGGGACTTGAGACTGCTTTGGCGACCAAATAACTGCCCTAATACTCCTTATTGGACCCCTTCACCTTCTCACTGTCTGAATTGGTTACCCAGTCTGGGCCGAAGTAGTCAAACCCAAATCTTTAAAAGTTGTAGAAAGTTTCGAAATTTTACAGTTACCAATGCATGTTTGTGCTTAGGGCTTAAAGTTAAACCTTTTTTGGGATTCTTAAACCAACTCAAATTGGTATTTGTGTTAGTTTGTATTGAAAAGTAACGGAAAGCAGAGTGAAACGCTGTTTTGCATTACTTTGCGCTTAGGGTGCTTTACATGGGTTGTACATGGACGTACCCGTGCTACCACCCATGCTTTTTGACACTAAACCCAATTCTCAAACATCAGTAAAAGGGTTTAGTGACAAAAATTAACGCCGCTGAAAAGCAGGTGCTAAACAGAGAAATGTTTTCATTTCTCTGTGCTTTTCTGACTTTGCATGCGTGCTGCACTGTACAGCACACATACTAAGTAGGAAAAGCTTTTAAACTTGTCTAGGCATAGTATTTTGTACAGGAAGGGTACCCTTCCTGCACAAAACCGATGCTAGACTCACTCAAACACCTTAGTGCTATGGCGCTCAGGTGTGTGCGTGGCGCTCGGCAGCTGAAATCAGTGCCAGCGCTAGGGAAAGGGGGGAGGAGAGTGCCATATCTCTGTGGGTACGGTGTTCTCTTGCTCCCTCCCTGTCACGCAATGCAGTGCAGCATATTTGGCTGCTGCGCTGCATTGCCTGACACTTACGAGAATCTGGGTCTATATCTCCGGAACACTATGGTGGATTTTGCTCATCTTGGTGTAAATAAATTAATAAAAATATAATCTATTTTTATAAATCATTGTTGATTTCTTACTTTTTGTGTGACTTTCTTATTCTGTTGTTTGATGCATCTAAATGCTTTACACTACTTCCTTTGTTTAAGCCCTGCTTCTCAAAGCCACAGCTACCCAGGGTTGAGCTAGAGGTTTTACACCATAATCCTCACATGCAGTCTTTGAAAGACCTCTCCACAGGCACAGAGGAGGAGCGTTTAGGGCTGCCTCAGGCAGGCTGGGGCTCAATCCCAAATCAAAATCAAAATCTTGATTACCCCTTGTGAGTGGCAACCAGTCCGCAGCTGAAGCCTCACCGCCCTCGCATGACTCATCACTCTCTGGTTGCAGTACAGATTCTACAGACTTTTCACCTGGAGTGTTGATCTCTGTTGCCCAGTTACTCTCCCAGCTAGTAAACAGCACAGACAAACCCTCTGCAAGCTCTTTCTTGACCTCCCCATGCCCTACTTCTAGTACGGTTCTATCAGCTATTGCGTATTTGCAGAAACAAGTCAATCTCATTGTACTGGATCATGAAAAAGGGGAGCATAGACAGCACAGTAAAAAGCATGAAGAGGGTGTAGCACCTGAAAATAAAGAATCACCCGCTACAGCAGCTGCATGTAAAAAGGTGTAGGGAGTGACAGACCAGGGGGAGGTTGCGGCTTTGAAAGGGATTGGTGGGCAGGAACCCATCGTCTCTGAGCTGGGAATGCTGGCGTTCCGTCCATCATCCCCTTTTGTACGGCTTTCCATGTGCCAGCAGAAGTAAAAGAGAAGCTCTAGGGGGTGATTTTGTGGATATGTTTTCACTGATAAATAGAAAAGGAGGGAATTTGAGTCCAAGGAGAAGGGTAGGAAAGAGTCCTCTAAGGACAAAAGGCCAGAGGTTGATGAGAATATTACCAATTGGTTATTTGGCTCTAACGTTTATATAACTGTAATGTTAGAAAAAAAGCCAGAGTTAGAAGCTTCTATTTTTTATGCAAATAAGAACCTTAAGTCTCTTCAGGTTTATATGGAGGTACTGCATGGCTATACTATGACCGTGATTTCAGGTGGGCCAAGGATGAGGACCCTGGCATTGGATGGGATCAGACTGAGGTGAATGTATGGTTAGAGACAGTGAATAGCAAGACCCCCATTATAATAACTTTTTCGTCAGCAACATTCCACTGGGGATAAAAAAGGATCTTGCTGGGCTTTCAACAGAAAGGTGTGCATGCGTCCAGCTGGGTCATGCAAATTGAAACATGTCTGTTCATTTTGAGGCATCGTATCCCATCCAGAATACAAATGCATCAAGAAGCCCAAAGAAAAGGGCAAAGATCCCATTAAACCCCCTAGCTCACCAGGTTTTACCCCCCCCCCCCCAGTATGGGAGGATAAGCAGCTGCCTTGGCATAACATGTACCCAAGGAGAGGCAGCACAGATGATGTATCTCGATGTTTCCTGTGGTTTCAGGGTCCTGGCCCCAGAGGTAGTGCCTATCCCTCGCTGTTACAATCAAATTTCAGCATGTACTCATGACAAAGTTGTTGCAAAAAAGCTCCATAAGGAGACCTCCTTGGGAAGAATTGTGGGCCTGTTTCCCGCCCCACTCCTTGAAGTATTCGTATACTCTCCACTTGGAGTGATTCCCAAGAAAGAGCATGGCTACTTTAGACTGATCCATTACCTCCCAGCCCCAAAAGGGGCATCAGTAAATGATTCAATAGACCCTCAGGCCTGTTCAGTGAGGCACTACTTTGTTGACAAAGCTTTGTTAAGGTTAAAGAAATTAGGACCTGCTAGCCACAACTAACATAGAATCTGACTTTAGACTTCTCTCAGTACACCTAAATAACTATCACCTGCTAAGTTTCCAATTCAGGGACTTGTACTGCTATAACAGGTGCATGCCTAAGGGCTGTGTCATCTCCTGCACTTATTTTGGTTCAGTTCAGCTCAGCATTGGAATGGATATTTGCAAACCAAACTGGTTACCAAGATGTCATCCATTACCTGGATGACTTCCTCTTTAAGGGGCCACCTGTTTCTGATGGATATGGGTTAGTCAGCCCATTGGCCTGCATTACTTTCGTAGGCATTGAGATTGACTCTGTGGCCAGGGAATGTAGTCTCTCACCCGCGAACGTGAGTGCCTTTTGCCAGTCTATTGATATCTTTCTTCAGGTCTATTGCCAAGTCAACAACTGGTCTTACAAAGAAACATTTCGACAGTAGACTGCGGCTGTGTTTAAAGAAGATGTAAGGATTTGGTGCAGTTTCCTGAAATACCCCAATCGCACTCTAGATTTAGTTGTTTCATAGCTATTCTGGGTACACACTGTTGAAAGGGAGATTAGCCGCTCATATAGCATGAGGGAAGTGAAACCAAAAACATTGATTTTCTGAAACTGTTCTCTATTATTGAGGCAGTAACAATCTCATCAGACGTATTGAGGAACAGGAGAGTTATCTTCTGGTCGCACAACATTTTGGTAGTTAAGACCATAACTAGGCAGATTAGTTTTGAGGTTATTGAAATATCTGGTCCTGCTGTGCCTGAACCTCAATCTGTTGTTTAAAGCTAGACATGTGCATGGGATTCACAATAACGCTGCTCTTGCTTTGTCTCGCTCCATGTTTCAAGATTTTTTAATTTTCACCCTCAGACAGCCGAAAAGATGATGGAATTCCTGGAGGATTAGTGAAAGACTGGTGTCCTGCCTTAATTTATTTAGTAGTGGCTCCCCTCTCAAAGCGCACACTGGTGGCATATGAAACTTTTTTAACTATAGGTCCTTTTTACAGGAAAAGAATGTTGGGAACTGTTTCCCAGTTAGCTCCCTCTGTCTGTTCTTGGTTGCAACACAGGAGCAGGATAGGCCAGCTTCCTACGCTGGGGGACACGATTCAGTCATTGGATTCTTTGCAAAGCTGAGTGGTGCATGAGATGTGGGCAACAGCTTTCTGGTAAGGAACGCCTTAGCAGGTTGAGCCAGGCTAGGTGCCGAGACAAAGGATGGAAGGAGACCTCTTAATTCAAAGAAGCTTGCCACCATGTTAGACACCCTACACAAAGAATGAAGCTTACTGTATGAAGTATTGCTGTTTTCAGCCGCATTAGTGGTGGCTTTTTACGATGCTGTTAGAACTGATGAATTGGTGGGGAACTCCAAGAAGGACCATGCAGGTGCTTGCAGTGGCTAATTACCCATATTGATCACAACAAACTGGTAATTTGGCTAAAGAAATCCAAAACTGACCAGGTTGTAAAAGAGGCTATCACGAACCCCAGGTGGCCACCAGTACTTAAATTTCCCAGTGGATCACATGAGGACCTATCTGGCTTCACAACCTAATCTGCGATTATCTGCACTCCTTATCCATGCGAAGTGTGAGTGCCTTTTTTGCTACCAGTTCATTGTGGTCTTGGCCACAGCCCTTAGGTTCATCGGAGTGGACCCATCTAGGTACTCCTCTCATTCTTTTAACATAGGTGCTGCAAGCTTTGCAGCCAAAACAGGACTCAAGAACAGAGGGACTTTTCATCTAATACTTCTGAAGTTAGCACTGAGGGGATGGGCAGCAATCCTTATTCTGCAAAGTACATTCACACTGGTTTGGGGACATAGGTTCACAATCTACCAGTCTAGGGCATAGAGCTGTAGCCCCTGGTCTCGCATCATGTGGCTCCTGCGGTGTTCTGGGGAAGAGCCAGGACAGGTGGTCAAGGGTACAGAGAGTTGGGACCGCCCCTGAGGGATACAGGTGGTTTCGGAAACGCAATTTTTACTGCTCAAACATTTTCAGGGAATACCTCATTGTAAATAGTTGTATGTATTAATCATCTTTACTCTGACCGACTATTTTTATAGGTGTTGTGAACGTGATATTTTTAATGTGTGAAATATTGTCTTCTGATGTTATATGTTTACACATTCTTGTGATTTAATAATGGTGTGTTTATGATTTTCTGTAAATAAACTTGACCCAATGCCCATGACAGATTCTAGAGTAATGACTTGACATTGATTTGTTTGAGTTGGAGGGGCTGTGATCCAAACTGGGGGCCTCCGTGTCTTATTGTATGGTGGTTGAGTTGCTGTCTGCTCTGAAATGATCCGGTGAGTCTGATACTCACATGAGGCGTTGTATTGCAGGGAGAACAAGACTACTACTCTGGAGCCCGTAACTGATACCTGTGTGGGCAGACTGGCCTAAACAGAAGCGTGTGCTTTCCCTGAATCTTGAAATGACAGATCCTATGAGCCACCATGGCCTTGCAGGCATATGGGCTCGTTTGCCTAGAAGCAGTGCTTGATAACAGGTTCTGGAGCTGCTTAACTGGCTCTAGCTGGTCTGCACTCTTTAGCGTGAGTTTGTGATCTGGCTCCTGAGTCATCTGCTGTCTGGTGAAAACTAACAGCCATTGTGCCTCGTGTTGGGATAAGGGGCAGGGCTAATTCTAAGACAGATTCTTAAAGGCACAGACTGCATTAATAAGCCTAAGGAACATAGCCACTGTCTTTTTGCCTTTTGCTACGATACCATCCCAGTTGATATCATGCTATACAGAGTCACATAAGAAATTCACTTGCAGTATTCTGGACAGTGATATCTGGATAACCAAACTCCACATTAGAAAAATGGAACTGATGGAAGTCGTTCTCCCACATATCCTGGAAGTACTTGGGTCTACCTTGTGTGATTATGGGGAAGGGTGACAAGTCGCAGCCCAAGGTTTATTATTAGAGGCAAAAGAAATTGACCACCAGTAAGAGGTGGGGGTGGGGGGGAATAATAATCTAGAGGCATGGGGCCTTTGTGTCAGTCACAGGTCCCTACTGACATACCATTACAGCAAACAAATGATGGACGGAATGCTGACAATGCAAACATTCTCCCCCAGTCAAAAGAACTGGGTTAAATCCATCGTTCTTTTGCCCACTACGCCACCCCAGTTTGGACCCAGCCATATGCAAATCAGTCTTGACCTTGTGCCCCATGGGAACAGTCCAGACCGAACTGACAGGCCAGGTCCTCCCTGGACCGGAAACAAGCATCCTGGGACCGGTTTCAGGGTATGTCACCCTTCTTCAGCCAGGCTAGCTTGAATCCAGTGGCACAGAGAGCAATGGACCCACGTCTGGGCATACCCATCCCACTTAGGGCGAAAAGTGTTACAGCAAACAAATGATGGACGGAATGCTGACAATGCAAACATTCTCCCCCAGTCAAAAGATCTGGGTTAAATCCATCGTTCTTTTGCCCACTACGCCACCCCAGTTTGGACCCAGCCATATGCAAATCAGTCTTGACCCTGTGCCCCATGGGAACAGTCCAGACCGAACTGCCAGGCCAGGTCCTACCTGGACCGGAAACAAGCATCCTGGGACCGGTTTCAGGGTAAGTCACCCTTCTTTAGCCAGGCTAGCTTGAATCCAGTGGCACAGTGAGCAAGGGACCCACGTCTGGGCATAAGGGGCATAAGGTTTTGGTGCTGCCCCAGGTTTACGTCATTAGGTAAATCTGGGGTAGCATCAAAAATCGATGGGTATTGCATGGGAAAACACCCATAGAACACCTCCCTAGCGCAGAGTAAGGCAACATAGTGACTTGCACTGCCTTACCTTGCTCCATATCTATGAGGCAATGCAAAGCCACGCAAGTGGCTTTGCATGGCATCATAGATATAATTGGGAGGCTTACGTCGCTGGAGCATCAACAAAAGTGACGCTCCGGACGCACAAGCCTCATATAAATAAGTCTCTTATATCTGAACAAACCAACATTAGTCCAAAAGGTAGTAATGTATGTGCAGTTCTCCTCCAGCTCGAGTTGATGGTATCCTTTGTAGCACCTACTGACATACCAGCCTGAAATATGACATCGAGGACATTTGTACAGAACTAGATGCTCTCATGTGCAAGGTTTAACAAGGTGTCACATACCCAGGTCCGACTGAAAAAGCATGGAGATAGGATTGGGCAAGCAGAACAAAGAATCTCTAATATTGATGAATCATAGAAGGTGGCATCCAGCGCTGTCCACAAAATGGACTCTAAAATGCCCCAGGTCCAGAGAGGAGATATCATAAAACCAGCATTTAGATTTTAGGCATTGAAAAAAATAAGCAAACAGGGAACACGTGGATGTTTGTGCAGAATGTACTGAAAAGTTTTTTTGATGAACACTCCTCTAAGCTCTAACTATCCTGCTGAATAAGTTCACTATTCTCTTTTGGCAAGGCCAGCACATGGAAAACATACTGGTACAATGTTTGAAAGAAAGCTGCTTAATTTCATGTATATTAATCAAATCTTGTAGATAACCAGGAAGAGGAGAATGCTAAAATATGAACAGTCAAACATCTTGAACTTTCTTGATTTCACCTTCACAGTTCAAGCACCCAGAAGTAATTTACGGCACTTAATAAAGTGCTGCGAGACAAAAAGAATAAATACACTATTCTGTACCTATCGAATTAGCACATCGCATTACATAAGAAGGCTAAACCCCCTACCTCCGACCCCTTCAACAGTTTGTAAGGTGTTCTTGTTCATTTGGTGCATTCAGAATATGGTTCAAATTGAGGGGAAAACAATTCCACTGCTTTTGATCAGTGACCAAATAGGCTATCTTCTTCCCCTGCAGCTCCATCATAATGGAGTGAACAGGCCCAGGTCTGTTGCTGAAGGATGTGTCTGGGAGAAGATGAATGGACCATTTCAGTCTAGTGAATGGTTGTATCATTTATTCCAATTATTTCATGCACCATAGACACTGCCTGCCTGATATGTGTGCCTTGGACACAACAGAATGCTGCCGAAACTAATATACAAATTCATAGCCCTGAGCTGTGTAGCCACTGTGCCCTTTTTTTGGCTTCACAGCTGGGCTATCCCCTTTCTTTGCATCATGAAATGCAGGTGGACTTCTATACAGCACCCCTTCACTATCAGTTATACAGTATGTCCTCAAATATAATAAACATCAAAAAGACATGATGTTCTCTGATCAACAGTGGTCCATCATGCTACTTCCACGCTGTACTTAGTTGCGCTAGTAGATGTTGCTGGAGAATGGTTGGATATCCTGTCCACCTTACTATAAGTGCATTAGGATATAATGCACTTGTAATATGGCAGACAGGACATCCATCACGTATCTAAATCAGGCCCTTAATCTCCCCAGGCTTAAAAAAGTGTAATGTAATCTGAACCCAATGGGAAAATATTTTTGTGAACGATATTTAAGGAACAATATTTATCACCACATTCTGACATACAACATTAATTTTTTTATATATTCCTTGATTCAGAATTTGTGTCAGGATAACATTAGTGGATAGGCCTCAGTCAGTGGACACATGTTTCGCTCTGCAGTGGCGTAGCAAGACCTTATGTCTCCTGGGGCAGTCCCTGAATTTGCCACCCAGTGTCGGCCTTAGGTAAGAGCGGAGGGGAGTGGGGATTGAGGTGGTGGCGGCCAATCAACAGACGATGTCGAGGGCGAGGTGAAACTGCTTCACCGCCCCCACAACTCGTGCTACCCGGGGCGGACCGTAGCATGCAATTTCTTCAACAAATCCAAACCCATCAAATTCTCTCCACAATTGGACGTCAACAAGAATGGCGAATCCACAGTGAAAGGACCAATGGTCAATGCAAGGGCTTTTGAAATGGGGCTCACAACCGGTACACCAGATAAACCTACCAAAACATTATTATGGCCAGACAGAGCCGCCCCAGGGACCGAGGAACGAGAAATAGAACTGTTTGTTGCACCTGTATCCACCAAAAACTCCTTAGTCGAACAATGCACATCCGCACTGACGTACGGACCACGTTGATCCACAGGTATCGAAACTGGTCCCTCACTCTGTCCCTGGCTGTCCTAGCTGTAAGACATTCCTGTCACCTCATCTGTGTCGTAATCGTCATGATAATACTGTCCTCCCCGATAGTCATCAAAATAATTCTGATCAGAACGACCCTGCGGGGCCACAGTATTCTGAGCCCTGTCCTGGCCACCAGCTCCACGACCCTGTCCACGAGAACCTCGTCCTTTCGGGACCGCTACCTTCTGCAGAAGCAGTGGACACTCGCTACGTGAGTGTCCCTCCTCTTTACACTATGCGCACTGGTTCGGCCCTACAGGCGTACTAATCCTACTGGTACGCGGAAGCTGCCGGGCCAAACCACCTCGTCCTCTACCTTTCCCTCTAGAAGCCTGTTGCAGCAACACTTTCGTCTTCAAATCTTTGTGCTTCTTTTCCGTCTTCTCCTTTTCCTCATTTTCCCTGTGCTCACAATACTGCGCCATATTCAAAATAACAGAAGGGGAAGAGGTGGACCAAGTACTCTCAGAAGCCTGCAATCGAGTCGAAATCTCAGGGAGCAAATTGGAAACGAATCTATTAACAAACAGCCGCACACCACCTTCAATCGACAAATCCTGCCCACTATAATCTAAGAATACACCTTCAAACCGAGTGAAAAAATCCGACACACTCTCATCCTTCTGGCAGCAAGCCGATAACTTGTCCCAATCAACTTTCCTTGGAGGGATGATAGAATGCATATACGTAATAATGCGGCCAGGCAAAGCAAGTATCTCCGCTCTAGGCTTATCACCGGGCTTCGGTTCCTGACCCATGCTTTAATTTGGTCCCATGTACCACCCAATTCCACAACATGATCCTGTGTATATACTTGTCTCCAAATATCCACCGGAACTAATAAACCAAAGAACATTTCAATATCAGCAAGGGTCATCACTGTAGAAGAGGCAGCCTCAGTCAATTCTTTATTATAGGCAGTCGGATTCTTCCTAGGGTCAGGCACCTGAGTCTTAAGGGACATAAACTCACTCCTTTTCCATGGAGTATAAACCCATTGTTCCTGGAAATGGGCCTCTACCCTTGGCCTGGTAACCTGATCATGCTGATCCCTTAGCTCTGGTATCTCGGGATGGTAGATAGGATGAACCTCCCGCATTGGAAACTGAGTTATCGGGGTGGGGCTCTTCCCGAATAGCCTTTCCCGATAAAACCAACGTCGCAACATTACCAAAGACATGCGCAGGCTCCATATCAGTAACATACACATGATCCCTAATATCATATATGATCTGTGGCGCTGCTCCCAAAGACTAATCAAAGTAGCCGACATATGCTTAAGGGCGTGCTGCTGTACAAAGGGCTCATACTCTTTCATCACACTCCACACGTCTTCCATACTATAAATGGGGTTACGGGCCCACTGCGCAGCCTGATTAGCCACCACCTGTTTCTCTGCATCTCCCACATCAGATCGGACCAACGTCCACACCATACGTTCCTTAAATTTCATCCAATCTCTATCCTCAGGGCCGCGTACCGATGTCCCACTACTCAGTGCTGTCGGGGAATGGAGGAACACAGTGGGGGCAACAACAGAGGGAGTGGGCACCAACGTCATTGTCAGCTGCGTCATGGGGGTATGGGCTGGTGAAAGAGACGCCGAAGCATAGGTGTTGCAGGGATACTAACATCCACAGTTAACACAGACGGCGAGGGCAAGGAAAGGACACGAGGTGCCGAGGCCAAGGCTTCCTGATCAACAATAACAGAAGCAGAAACAACACAGGCAGAAGAACCGGGTAGCTGGGCCTGTGGGGGAAGAGCAGGGATATACTCTCTGCGGGGCATATGGAGGTGGGGGTCTAGTATCTAACAATTGTTCCACAAACATATCATTTTGTTCTTGGCCCACATAAGATTTATCAACCTGTAATCGAAATCTCCTATCCAATTGTTCAACCCCTATCTCTTGTTTCTCTCTATCATGCGCTACAGCTTTCTGAGTCAATGTTTGCATTCTCCCCTTCCGAGCCTCTTTCTCTGCTTTCATTCACCTTTGTTTAGCCTCCTTTTGCCACGTTTGAAGAGAATCAAACATAGACTGTCTACTTCTTCTCGCAAATAACTTCTCTTGTAAAAAAACAATTTTTTGTTCATCAAAAGTGCCCGTCAACGGCCATAGCCCCCCTCAAGAAAAACAACAACACCCACGCCAAGAAAGCTAGATGGTTCACCACCGAACTTCGAGAGTCCAGACGCACTTGCCGCCGCCTCGAAAAGGCCTGGAGGAACACCAGATCCACAGAAGCCCACAACAACTTCAGAGCTGCCACCAACGCCCACCACCAACTCATCAGAAAAACGAGTAAAAAAGCGATTGAAGACAGAATCTCCACTCATGCACACAACAGCAAAGAACTCTTCAACATCATCAAGGAGTTCGCCCAACCCATCAGCGAGTCCACCGACATCCCTCCCTCACAAGACCTCTGCGACAAACTCAGCACCTTTTTCCACCACAAAATCAAGAGCATCTATGACAACTTCGACGAAGACAACCAACACACTGAACCCTCACCAACCACCCCGACACCCTGAAGCCAGCGATCGACAACTGGACAGCCCTCACCACCGAAGACACACTGAAGACGATGAAGTCAATCCACTCCGGGGCCCCCACGGACCCCTGCCCCACCACATTTTCAACAGAGCCGCCAACACCATCGCACCCATGCTCTGCCACACCATCAACCGCTCCCTGGCAACCGCCTCATTCCCCGACGACTGGAAACACGCTGAGATCAACCCCCTCCTGAAGAAACCCTCGGCAGACCCCACCGACCTCAAAAACTACAGACCCATCTCCCTGCTCCCGTTCCCAGCTAAAGTCATCGAGAAAGCCATCAACAGCCAACTCGCCACATTCATCGACGAGCACGACATCCTCGACTCCTCCCAATCCGGCTTCAGAAAAAACCACAGTACGGAAACCGCCCTCCTCGCCGCAACAGACGACATCCGCACCTTACTGGACAAAGGAGAAAACAGCAGACCTCATCCTCGTCGACCTCTCAGCGGCGTTCGACAGAGTCTCTCACCGCACCCTAATACGCAGACTCCACGATGCAGGGATCCAAGACAAGGCCCTCGACTGGATCCGCTCCTTCCTCTCTGGCAGAATGCAGCGGGTCAGACTCCCCCCTTTCCTCTCGGACCCTACACTTACCACCTGCGGAGTCCCCCAGGGCTCCTCCCTCAGCCCTATGCTCTTCAACATCTACATGGCTCCGCTCGCCCCATCGTCAGAACCTACGGACTCAACATTGTGTCATATACGCAGACGACACCCAACTCATCCTCTCCCTATCCAACAAACCCAACACCGCCAGACACAACTTTCGAGAAGGCATGGAAGCCGTCGCCAAATGGATGAAAAACAGCTGCCTACAACTAAACACCAACAAAACGGAAGTACTCATCATGGGCCCAAACCCCGATGCCTGGAACGACACCTGGTGGCCCCCCGCCCTCGGAAGCCCGCCCACCCCCACGGACCACGCACGCAACCTGGGAATCATCCTGGACTCAGAGCTCAAAATGGACCGCCAGATCAACTCCGTCTCGTCCTCCTGCTTCCACACCCTCCACCTCCTACGTAAGACCTTCAAATGGATCCCCCTCGAACACAGAATGGCTGTCACTCACGCCCTGGTCACCAGCAGGCTCGACTACGGTAACGCACTCTATGCCGGAATAAACAAAAACCTCACCCGCAAGCTACAGAACATCCAAAACGCTGCCGCAAGACTGGTCCTCAACCTGCCAAGACAATGCCACATCTCCCAGCACCTGCGCACACTCCACTGACTCCCAATCGAAGCTAGAGTCACCTTCAAGATGCTAACCCACGCTCAGAAGGCCCTCCACGACACCGGACCAGCATACCTGAACAGCCGACTCAAATTCCACGCACCCCAAAGGACCCTACGATCAGCCCAGCTCTCCTATGCCGTGGTCCCCCGCACCAGAAAGACCAGATCGGGAGGCCGCTCCTTCTCCTTCCGCGCGGCCAGAGCCTGAAACGACCTTCCGCTCCACCTCAGACAGACAACATCGCTCCCCATCTTCGCAAGAAACCTCAAAACCTGGCTCTTCGACAGACCCCCTCCTTGATGGACTGCAACCTGCGACCCCCCCAGCGCCTTGAGACCCTTACGGGTGAGTAGTCGCGCTTAACAAACAAACTGCAACTCAGCATTGTCCCGCGTATATTTGTGCCATAGCGTACTAAACATAATAGGGCCAAGGCCATGATTCACATACATATCAAAATTCGGAGTGCCTTCCAGAGGCGCTGGCTGACTTTCTTCCAGTAGAGCATCAAGAAACAAAAAGCCGGCTGAATCCAGGCATTTTCAAAAGTAAGCCAAATTCATTATGTTGCCTGGCAAGTGTTCACAAACACTTTGTATCCAAATCGGTCCTCAGACCATACCAAAGACAAACCAAAATGGTACCATATCCACAAAGAACCAAAACAAACTCACCTGGTGCCCACAGGTCAAACAAATGTATTCTCCACTGCCGACTCTTCGGACCAAACGGTTAGATCCAAGGGTTTTCGCCGTTCAGGATCCCAGTCGGGATGGCCGCTGGGCGAGGCACCGACCGGTCAGACCGATGGGGCAGCTGCGAGTTCAGGAACTCTCTCGTGCAGGGATCCCTGGTCCCCCCGTCCGTCCCGACGATGGCCCCGACCTCCTCACCCATCCGCGGGCGAGGATGGGCCACCCGATGGAGTCCCTGTTCGGGCGCCAACTGAAGGAAGTGACCCGATTAGGGCCACCCGGGTCACTCACGACCACCTCTCAGCCTTCCATACAAATGAAGAGTGGGTCAGACAGCAGAGAATACAAACCAAGTATATTTATTCAGGTACACTCAAGCGGAGTCCAGTCTGACCAGCCTCCTGGGATTGCTGCAGAGGGACTGACTTCAGCAAGCATGGCGATACATTATGTACAATTCAGAACCAATAAAGACACGCCCTGACCGGGAATTTACCAGTTGGTAGCAGTTGAACAAAGGAGATACAGAAGAAAGAGTTTCGATCCTGAGACCAGGCACATGCTATCTCAATGTCAAGGTCACTCTGCCTGTGCCCGCCGCTCTAAGGGTGGGAGCAGGCCTATCTAGTGGGAAAGGTATGTGCTAATAAGAACAGTATATTCATTAGTACAGCAAAGCTCAACCTTGGAGAAACGAAAACTATTGCAGCTGTTTTAAGCAGAGGCAGAGAGACAGAAGTTAGTTTCGACCATGGCTCAAAATAGCGGCTAAACATAAGATGGTGCCGCAAATGCTAACTTAAGACATACAATGCATAAACAACATAGCTAAAACATTTTTATTCCAACACCCTTGCTACGCCACTGTCGCTCTGATAAAATACCATACTTCTTTTGCAAGTATGTTTCATATGTTCTTCCTATGCGGTACTGTAATACACTGTTACGGTGAAAGCATTACCGCACAGCCTGGGAAGAATCTGTGAAGAATCCTTAGTTCTAATTTGCATCAGACTCAAACACAAATACTGCGCATGGATTTCATCATGTGTGTAGTCGACTGGCACAAGCCTGATATGTCTTTATGAAACTATTTGGCGTATTTTTCTTGCCTGACCAACTACACAATTTCCCCAAAATATGTACAGTTAACATTTCTATTTAAAATATTTTCTCTAGAGAATGTATTCTTTTGACCTTCGGTATCAGGATGATGAAAAGAAATACAGTACTTGGAAAGACAAGTTGGTCTTTAGATGACATCTCCTACAAACCTGACCTTCACGAAGCCCTTGAGGGCCACAATAAAATATGACTTTAGCAAGCGGAAAACAGTCGCTTAAACTGAGCACATTTACTCAGATCCAAATCAGGAATGTTAAAGTATTAAGAGGGATTTCATATTAACCCAGAAGCCCTCAAGTAAAAGGAATAAACAGTACTAGATTCCGATGCAAAAAGTGTTCTTCTTTGAGTGAAAAAACATGCATCACTCATTTGTGCTACTTTAAAACAGCAAATTGAACCTCCATAAGGATGCATTGTTATGTATAGATTTACGCATTTGAATTGTGTGATTGCATATGCTGTCGGAGTTTTTTTTTTTTAATGAATTTATTCATGTATTTGTGTAAACTTTACACAGGGTGGGGCAAGTTTTATTTATTTAATTGTACTGAGACACTGTTTCACAGTGGTAGCGTTTGGGCGTTGCTTCCAAGTGATGGAGGATAGAAGAGGTCATCAGAAATGACAACTTATCTTGAAGTATTACAGGCAAAAACTATTAGCCACCTGTGACCTAAAAACTGAGGGGAATATTCTCAAGGACATATCGCTGATTTAGCTGCACTTTTCCGCCACAAAAGTGCCGATAGATTTATCGCCCTATTCACAAGCCTGCGCTAACAGCCGACATCGTCAGTTTACCTGCGATAGATGCCATTAAAAACATCGCCAAGGCTGACAGCGACAACTAACGCTAATCATATGCAGAGTAGGCGTTACCGTCCAAAAACTCCCGATAACACCACTTCGCGATATTCTCAATGACCAGCCAGATCGGCGATGCGGGCCAAAAACAGGCGATAAGGCACGTTAGCAGCAGGAACGTAAGACCTGCTTTTTTCTGGTCTTAAGTAGGACGAAAACCTGCAGTAGAAAGGGAGCCCAGCCCAGTGCCACATCTGAAGACCAACAGATGCCATGGAGCCACTAATCCTGCAGCTTTGAGACCCAAGAGGGCCACAACACCCACCGCCACCACCCCCAGGACCACCCCCACCCCCAGGACCACCACCCCCCGGACTACCACCGAGGCAGCGCAGAACAAGACAGCGTACCTTCTGCATGTGCCTCTTTGTCCGCCATATCCTGACCATGGGTCTACACACACGTGGCCGACCACTTCCAACGGCCAAATTTACACCGCCGACGAGGTGGCTACGTCACACCCCACCCGGCGCACATCTCGTCATCGCCTGCAGGGGCGTGTCTGCCAGGGCAGCGCCCCTCACTCTGCCACGAGGCCGACGCCGTGACCGGTGGTGCCTGCGTGATCCTGTACGCCTGCTGCACCCCAGCCCGCTGGTCCCCAGACCCGTCCGGCGCCCAGCGGTGATTGCCCTCCCCTGCGCACCCAGGCCTCACTGCTCACCTGCTGCCACTGGCGTGTCTCCAAGAGGGCCCACCACGTGCCGGAGCAATCTTCAAGCCGAGGCCCGCAAGCCTGGCAGCCTCCTCAGCCGATCGCTGGCTTCCGCGCAACAGGCCCCCAGGGCACCCTGCAGCACTGCATCACGGAGTTCTGTGTGTGCTGACTGCTCCCTTCGGCCTACACTGCGGTCCAGCAGGTCTTAGACAAATCCATTCCAGTCCGCCCCAACAGGCCTACTGCATCATCGCAGGCTGCACACCCACTCAGCTCTTCAGGTGGGCCTACCTCAGTGCACCGGAAGTCATCGTCCAGCCTCCAGGCCACGGCATCATCGCAGGCTGCACACCCGCTCAGCTCTTCAGGTGCCACTACCTCAGTGCACCACAAGCCATCGCCACGTGGCGGTAGGCCCGTGCCGGACGCAGTGCCTCAGGTGCCACTACCTCAGTGCACCACAAGTCATCATCCAGCCTCCAGGCCACGGCATCATCGCAGACTGCACACCCGCTCAGCTCTTCCGGTGAGACTAACTCAGTGCACCGCAAGTCATCGTCCCATGGGGCTACCCCACAAGTCTGCCTCCAGCAGCCAACAGCATGTCCTCGGTAACGCCACTGGAGCCCTTCACAGTCACGGGGCCACCCCGTCCCAGGCAGGCCGCTGGAAAGCCTGGATGGAACGTCTGGAGAAGTACTCCGAAGCGCACGACATCCCAGCGCCGTGGCCCATGCGTAGGCGTGTGAGGAGTGTGAAGAAATGGCCTGGGGTTCTGGGCGTGGTTCAGTTCTGGGCGTGGTTCAGTTCTGGGCTCTGGGCGTGGTTCAGTTCTGGGCTGGCCACAAACGTAACTATGGCGTGTGTCTCTGTTGTAGTGTCGGCGCCACCCGGACCTTAATCGACAATGTTTCAATGTAGCATGCACCTGGAGGGCGGGCTCGCCCGAATGGAAAAATAAAGGAGCGCAAGATTGCTCGGGGTCTTGGCTCATACATGCCAACTGTTGTGTGTGTATCTTCATTGCCGCAGCATAAGCCAAAGGCCTAGCCTCAATCGCATACATGTTTGATCATAGACATGACACATCTGTGTGAATTAGAATGTTTTAATCACATGCGGTGGAGTGTTGAAGCTCGACCAGTACATGGCCATGCAAACCCCACTTTACATTGTTGCCCCGTGGAGGGCCAGCCAGAGCCCTTTAGGGATTGACAAGTTCATTGGAAGAGGAAGAGTTCAGTCCGCAGTCTGATTGCTGTGTCATTGGTAACCAAACCAAATATGGCAGTCCATGTCGAGGGCCAAGGGGAGTGTCGCAGAGTGTATCGGGGGACAGTGGAAGGTGTTATTCCAGGGCATGATGCAGAGGGCAGAACCAAGCTGAAACAGGCCATATGGCGGATATGAATGCTACCGCTTCCTTCTTACCAGAATGGCAGAATCATCCACATCATCGTCCTCTGATGTGTGATGTACCTCACATGTGGGTAGTGGTGTTTTGTCTGCAGCACTGTGTGGCACTGACACATCAGGGGCCGGAGGTGGAATGTCTGCCGCACTGTGTGGCAGTGCCACATCAGGCGCCGGAGGTGGAATGCCTGCCGCACTGTGAGGCACTGACACATCAGGGGGCGGAGATGTGGATGGAGTGGTAGCAGCAGCATTCATCTGCACCAGGCCTTGTGGCAGCAATGCCTTGATGAGGATCTGCAGGGCATGGAAGATCCCAGCTACATCTCGCTGGTGTGCAGCCGTGGCAGCTATTCTTTCTGCCTGCATCCGCATCATGTTCTCCATGATCCTCCGCATGTGTCCCAACACCCGGGTGACATCGCTGGAGCCACTCTGACTAGACAGTTGTTCTTGTCTCAGAGTCATGACTCCAGCGATGTCAGCCATGGATTGTTGGAGAGCATGGAGCGGACTGTGGGTGCCCGTTAGGGACTGGAAGTGGTCCCTGATGGGACTTAGACACCCACATATGGCATCTAGTTTGGCTGCCATGAGGTCGAAGCCCACCCGCACCTGATCAGCCATCTCCTTCTGGCCATCTAACACACGGCATTGGAATGCCATGTGTTGGTCGTGGGGGTCCTGGGAGACGGCCGTGGTGGTGGGTGCTTCCTGCTGTGTGGTCTGTGCAGGGGGTGGGGTCTCCTCGATGCAGCTGGGCTGCCCTGCTCCTGGGGGTGGGGTGCTGAGGGTGTCCATGAGCTGTTGGAGGGCGTCGGTGTCGATGGTGTGGAGGTCCTCTTCATCATCAGTGAAGAGATGTACGGTCTGCTCTGCAGGAGGTGTTGATTCTCCCTCTGCAATGTAAAGGGGAGATGCAGTTTAACAGTGTGTTCCATGTATGTTCACGCATTGGACAAGTTTACAGGCAGACTGCATGACAATGTACATTGTGACTGTTTGGGAGGAGATGCCTATTTGATGCGGGACAGTGGACATTTCTACACCATCAGGGATGTGAGGTTGTACTTGTACATTATCATCTCACAGTTTCCTGCTATGCCAAATGTGATTGGCCAGTTTCTACACACAAGCGGCAGCAGTTGTGTCCTCTGTTCTGTTGTGAAAGTGTTGCAGTTTGTACCACATTGTTGTCAATGTTGATGTGCTCTGATTCTTATGTGTGTGTGCTGCATTGTGGGAGAGTCGCCCCTGCAGCCCTGATTTTGCTGCCCCTTACCCCTTTCAGGCGGTGTGCCTTTCACTTCTGTGCTCATACGGTGCGGAGATGTTGCAGACTTGCGTAAATTGGACTCTTGGTGGGAGTTGGGACTCTTGGGCATGGTTTGTCCGCAGATGTCTTGTTGATGTCAGGGGTTGTTTGTGCACGTGGATGTGTCAGGGTGTGACCTGCTCCTTTACAGATGTGGTCCACACTCAACCACCTCAGTGTTGTGGCGTGCACCATGTCATGATAATTGGACTGCAGCCATGCTAATCGTCATCCAGTGTCACTTGCATTGTCAGTGTGGCTCATGGACCCGCAGCTTTGCTGGGTTCAGCACATGTGCATGGGTTTGTTGTGAGATTGGTGATGTGTGGGGAGGGCCCCCTCTGGGCACATTGTCGACGGGGGCCTACTTGCTGTTTCTATGTGTGCTGCAGTATGCCAAGGAGATCAGGGACATGATCCAGAGTCATTGTGGGTGTGCACTGTGCTATACTTAATTGTTCATGTGTGCCATTGTGCCCATCTCCCCCCGTGTGCCATTGGGCCCATCTCCCCCCGTCCCCCCAGTCAATGATCGTTACTCACCCTGTTGGTGTTGGGTCAGGTCATGTTGAGCAGTGTCAGGTCCCCCAACTCCTGCCACCGACTCCCCACTGATGACTCTGGACACCATTTCCTCCATCTCATCCAGCTCCTGCTGTGGCGCTGGACTCCCACCTCCAGTCTGCATTGCGGCTTTCCGGTTGTTGGCGAGTTTCAGCTTGGTTTTGCGCTTCACATCATTCCAGCGCTTCTTGCAGTCGTCCACTTCCCTTCTCTTCACTCCGACTGCATTCACCTTGGCCAAGATGGCCTGCCATATTGCATTTTTAGTTGCCATTGACACAGTGGAGGTGATGAACAGTTGTTGGTGGTGTTCTATCACCTCCGTAATCAGGATCTTGTTTTCCTGTGGACTGAATCGCGGGTTCCTCTTCTTCTTCTTCTTGCCCTTCTCCTTCCCGAGGTCCCTGGCTGGTCTTCCGGGGGGTTTGTGGGGTTCTCTGTAGTTGCTCCAGCTTCCTCCATGGTGCTTCTCAGTTGTTTGGGGTTTTTTTTGTTTGTTTTTTTGGCAGCTTTTATGGTGAATTTTCCCGCCTGACGTGGGAATGGCAAGCCTGGCGCTGATTATCGCTGATATTTTTATCGCTGTTGGGCCCATCGCCACTTTTTTCACGTACGGGTTTCCTTTTTTATCGGCGTCTTGGTAATTTTAATGCAGACATTTGATGCGTTATCGGGATACTATCGCCTGTTGCCGGCGTTTTGAGAATACGCCGTTAACACAGCGTTAGTTTCCCGCGATAGACGGCGTTATGATAAATTGCGTTAACCTAGGTTGGCGATACTTATCGCACGTTCTTGAGAATATCCCCCTGAATGTTTTTACGGTCACAAAATCCGGGGAGATGGGGAGACAGGCTACGGCCAGTTATTTATTTATTTAATCAGTTATTTATTTATGTATTTATTTTTTTGAGTTTCCATTAAACGTTCCGAAATTGCCTCTTAGGTGTCCAGACCAGTGCAGGAGAGGCTAGTAACATACGAAAGTGGTGAGGTGAGTGAAGTGCCCCGCCACTTCCCAAAACAGACAATAAAACAAGCATGCAAAAAGAAAAAAAAACACACGCTGGCATGCATTACTATCAAATTTAAAATAAACAAATATATTTACCCGGGCTGCATCCTCCGTGCCTTGTCTAGTTCCAAGCATGATTCCAACTGCAAACTTCCCTAAGCAGTCCTGACGCTGCTCATGAGAGTAATGTCAGGACTGGATGGAGCGGGCTGGCTAGACACTCCATCAGGTTCTGGAGGCCTGTGCTTGGTCTCCGCCCAGCTGTCTAAGATAGCTTGGTGGAGACCTGCAAAGTGCACATGTCAGGCTGGCCGTCACAAGACAGCCGGCGAAACTGATGTGGATACTTTGCAGTGTCTGGCTAGCCTTCCTCTAGTCCTCCATGCTGCCATTCGGCAGCAGAGGACAGGACACACCCCCATTTCTCCGGCCCCCTCAGATGCAGGCCGACTGACAGCTGCAGCATGCCGCGTGAAGACTATAATGGCAATGAAATAATTTCATTGCCATTTTATTGTTCACATTTACCGCAACTCACAGCAGGCAGGGGGGCGATGCCTCCCTGACCTCAATAAGAAACCACCGCTCTGCCAGTGTGCGGAAATTATCTAGTACAGTTGACTATGAACAGTACTGTTTTCCTAAAGACACAGGGAAGGGATAAATTGCTGGCTGAAACTATTGTTGCATGAAATCTAGGGTTCATGCACAAAGATGTCTTGTTTAAATTATTACATAGTGCAAGGGCATCCAATGTATGGTCCGATCTGTGCCGAATATTTGTCATATCCACCGGAAACACATTTGCATAACCTTAAAAGCAATTACTGTGAGTAGAATTCATTTACATAATCAGTATTTACCCTGAAACTATGGAGTAGAACAAAACTTCTTTAAATTACGTTGCACATCCCTATCATAGAGCAATGGTTTTTGTTAAGAGTTTTGCATGAAACTGAGCATATTGATTTGGAAAGTGCCCTTAATGCAAATGGTTCCTATTACTCTGTGCCTATGGGTTGCCACTGACATTTAGGCGCCATGCTAGCATTGCCTAGCTATGTAAGCATTGCCAAAACTACTCTTTGGCACATATGGGTAGTAGACTGCAGCTCAGTTGACCAGAATCCTTTGGAAATCCCAATGGGCATGAGCAGTAATGAACACCTTCAAAGGTTGAGTGATAAATAAAACAATACTGTATTTTGTTTTTACTACACATAGGGGTATATTCACAAGAACGTGTGATAACTACCGCAAGAGTAGCGTAACGCAACTTTCAATATCGCAGCCCATCGCGGGAAAATAACCCTGTGTCAACGTGGAATTCACAACAAGGCGGTAGCATGCGATAGTCACCAGATAACGCATCAAATGTCAGCGTGAAAATCAACGCCACGCCGAAAAAATGCGAAACGCGAGAAATCATGCGATGAGGCCAATCGCGGTGCAAAAAGTAGCGAAAAGCAGCCACAGCCCTGCAAATCCCACGCATCTGGCTGGAAATTGCACCATAAAAACCACAGAAACAACACACCAGAAACAAGCCAAAGCACGTAGCAACATGGATGCACCCTGACCCAGCGCAGAGGCCAACGCGAACCCCACAACCCCCACAGACCACCAGCAAGGAACAACAGGGTCGGGGAAGGCCAAGGAGAAAAGGGAGAGGAAGACGGGGTGCAGACCGCAGGAAAACAAGACCAGCGTCACGGAGGTGACAGAACACTACCAGCAACTGACCCACAAGCAGACCACCTGGAATGCAGTCGGAGTGCCGAGGAGGCCAATCCAGGAGGCCAAGAGGCGCCGGCAGGACGTGACAACATAAACCAGGTACAAACCCGCTGCCAACAGGAAGGCAGCAACGGCGACAGGAGGTGGCAGTCCTGCGCCACAGGAGGAGCTGGAGGAAACCCAGGCCACAGTCATCAGTGTGGAGATGGTGCAAGGAGGTGGGAGTACGGACACAGCTCGACAGGACCCGACACAACAACAACAGGGTGAGGATCCAACAGGGACTGGGGGGACGGGGGGTGATGGGCACAATGGCACACATGCACAACGAGGTGTAGCACACTGCACACCCACAATTACCCAGGGACATGTCCCCCATCCCCCTGGCACACTGCAGCACACACACATAGCAATCACAGCACATACCATGACAATGTGGCACAAAGTGCAACACCCACACTGCAGAACAGGGGACACAACTGGGTCCGCCCAGGCGCTGAAACAGAACAATCACATTGGACAGAGCAAGGAACTGTGAGATGCATATCTACGGCTACAACCCCACATCAGCCATGTAGGCCAAATGTACACTGTCCCAACTCAAATAGCCACCACCGCCCAAACAGTCACAATGTACATTGTCACACAGTCTGCACGTCGACGAGAACAAGGCGCCAACACAATGCCAACATGCACCTCCCCTTCACAATGCAGAGGGACAAACAACACCTCCAGCAGGTCAGAACAGACAACCCATCAGTGATGCCCGAGACGAACACCACACCTTCGACACCGACGCACCACAACAGCCCATGGACATCCCACACAACCCACCACCAGGACCAGGGCAGACAAGCTACTCAGAGGAGAACCCAGCCCCTGCAACAGACCACACAGCATGAAGCACCCGCAATCACGGCTGGCTCACAACACTTCACCGACCCACACATGGCACCCCAATGCCAGGTGTCAGAACGCCAAAAGGAGGTGGCCCAACAGGTGCGGGTGTTGCCCAACCCATGGAATGTGAACTAGAACACATACGTGGGTGTCCAATACCCTTCAGGGACCACCTACACCCCACAAAGGAGACCCACACTGCCATAGAGACACATGCAGATGCACATACCCAGTACAGAACCACGCCCAGGGGCACGCACATATCAGTCACACACCCACGTTGGCTCAGCGTACGACGGCACAGTCCACTCACCTTACGAATTGAGTGGGTGGCGACAAAGCTACATGTCCAGGTTCTAGCCCACTGCCTGCGGTGACATGTCTGCGTCCGGTGTACACAGCACAATGTAATGTCGTAGGGCCCAGGGCCCCCATGCATACAACAAAACCACAGGGACACATGCACATATCATGTTGAACTGGCTATGGGCACGTGCGCCCGGCCCCTTTATTGGCAGGGCCACATGTACAGTGACGCCTGTGCTGGATGTGTGTGGGGTGAGTATAAGCCAGCCCTCACGGAGTGCTTGGTGCTGGCAACAACCTGAACAGTGGACACCAGTGTAATGGAAACAGAAAACACCAGCATAACAGAGTCAACTGCAGAGCAACATGGAGGGATCCGGAGTAAGGACAGAGGTCACCCAATATTCAGTCAGGAGGTTCCGTGAGTTGCAGTGCACTGAGGTAGGGGCACTAGAGAAGAGCGCGCTCATGTGAGGAAATTGCTAGGATTGTGTCCCTTCGGGTTAGTCCTGATGCAGATGCAGTGGGGTGTGTTACACCTGCATCAACTTCCTCATCAACGTCCCAGGTCTCCCACACTGCATGAGGTGACATTGCTGCGCAACCTCACAACAGCACAAAACTCAATCAGTAACGGACAATGGCTTGCGGTGCACTGAGTCACTGGCACCTGGAGTGCTGAGCAGGGTATCAGGCGGATGATGGCATCCACGACAGGTCTGAGCAACTCCGTAGGTCTGTCAGGATCACCTTTTCGACTCTGGCAGATGGCGCTTGGAGGTGGTCCTTGCGGTGGTGGCGTGTGCCTCCTGCGGTGATGCGACGTCCGGGCCGGTCAAGACTCGATGCTATGTGTGGGCCCTGGTGGCCCGCAGTTGAGGCCGGAGGATGCGGACAGCGCAGGGCCACAGACACATGGCGTTGATGACCCCAAGACCATCGCTACAGAGGCCATTCAATGTCTCAGAAGAAGGGGTCCCAGGCCTGAGCAGCACAGAGTTAGTGGCCCTGGATGCTCTGCGGCCGGCACAGGCACCCAGCCACGGGACGGTGACTTGCGGTGCAGTCAGATGGGCCATGCGACCTGAGCGGGTCCCCATCAATGTCCGAGGTGTATGTTGCGGAGTGTTGCGGGGGACAGTGGAAGGTGTCCTCCAGGGCATGATGCAGAAGGTCTGATGTTATCTGGAAGCAGCAAATGGAGGAGTGGAAAGCGCAACCCTCGTTTTCACCAACAATTCTGTATCAGCTACATGAGGATGAAAACTAGCCCCTAGTCCATAGACTCAAACGCCACCAATGTACGACCAGTGAGTGTCCATAAATGTCGGGGAACACACTTAGTGGCACAGGTGCTGAGAGGGGATGCAGTCTGTGATGATGCCGGTACACAGATGTGAACTCCAACTTTGCCAAATCAAGACTCTGTGACCTACTGGACCGCAGTGTAGGCCGGAGGCAGCGGTCAGCAGTGGCCCACAGCCACGTGTCGTTGGCTCGCGAGGCACAGAGTTAGTGACACAGTGGCAGTTGTCGGTAGTGTTCAATCACCTCCGTAACGATGATCCTGTTCCCTCCGGACTGCAACACGTCATCCTCTTACGCCTCTCCGTGCGTGCGATGATATGTATTCTGCCTTTTGAATTACCGATGTTCAGTTCCAAATCTGTGATCCCACTCGTGTGCAGCGTAGGCCCAGGGCAGTGGTCCGCGTAGGCCCACAGACACGTGTGGTTGTGATGCCATGCACAGACTTGTTGGCACCACATCGAAGGGAGTATAGTGAATTGTTCTCTGCCTCAAATGATGTTCACTGCCATGGTATAATCAAGACTCAGTTCCAAATGTGTGACCTACCTGACCGTGGTGTAGGCCTGAGGCAGCGGTCAGCACGGCCCATTCACCTAGTGTCGCCTGCATAGGTTGGATGGCCCCACCGGCCTGCGTTGTTCAGGTTCAGTGGCACCACGTGTAGCCGGCTGGCGTTGTACAGGGTTAGTGGCACCACGTGTAGCCGACTGGCGTTGAACAGGGTTAGTGGCACCACGTGTAGCCTGCTGGCGTTGTACAGGGTTAGTGGCACCACGTGTAGCCGGCTGGCATTGAACAGGGTTAGTGGCACCACGTGTAGCCGGCTGGCGTTGTACAGGGTTAGTGGCACGACGTGTCGCAAGATGCCCATATGGAACTATGCCTCACTGATCGGGGGGGGGTCTGGTGCTGTGGCCGCTGGCCGGGATTTGGGGTCACTGCCATTCATGACTCAGGACACAGTTTCACATATAGGACCTACTGGTCCGAAGAGTAGGCCGAAGGCGGCAGTGGAGTACGTCAACGAAAAGGGAATAAAGCGGGCCTGTGTCGTGGAGGCCGTGATGGTCTGAGGTGGCTGCCAAGGTCGCGGGACTCGGGGTTGGAGCTTCCGCCGGCACGTGGTGGGCCCTCCCTGACACACGCCGGTGTCGGCAGGTGATCAGTGTGGCCTGGCTGCGCAGGGGCGGGCCTGACGGGTACGTGGTCCAGCGTGCCGGAGTCCGGCAGGCGCACAGCATCACAGGCAACTACGCTCACGAGGACGGCGTCGGCCTCGTGGCGGGGTGGGAGGTGCCGCCCTGGCAGAGACGTGGGGCTTTCCGGGAGAGGACCACGCCCAGGCCTACATGCTTTTTATTCACACCCCTACGCTGGCGTGGCCTACGCCGGGCCATCCCACTCCGGTGACGCTTAGGGGGTGGCGTCACAGGCAACATTTTTGCGAGTTCCCCCACTGGCTGGGGTGGCATGGTTGCGTCCACTGTCCACTGCACTCCATACGCCAGATTTGTCACCTAAAATCGCACGCACCCGTTACTAAAACTGAGACCTAATGTGCTTTTCGCATGCCTATCTCTGATAAAGAAAATGACTTTTGGGAGGCTAATCGTCTGAGAACAAGGTCATTTTCTACACTGCTGGATATTTTTATGACCATTTGGGACGTAGAATAACATCCCTGTACCTAGCTCGGCAGTTGCTGCTTTCTCTCCTCACTTATGCTTATGAACTCCCTCTGTACAATGTTCCTGCCATGGCGGTGCAGACTTACTTGTGGGCAGTTACAATGTAAACGTCTGCAGTTCTGAGTACCCACTCATAGTACCTATTCATAGCTACAGAATATATGGCACTCAAACTGATAAGGCCTACAGAGACATTTTTGGAAGGTTCTGTCACAACACGCAACCTGCCACCTGTTTTTCCAACTTGGAGGTTTCACTTCATGAGCAGCCTGGATGAGCTTTGATACGGTTTTGGGCGACCCTCTAATCAACTTTGAGTACAGACAACCCCCCTTTCAGTATTGACTGTACTCATATCTATACTGCTCCACAACACAGTTTTCAATTCAGATTTAGCATGCAGGACTGTACGCAAGCAACTTTGAGCATAGACCGCGCAAGATCACTGCAGTTGGCGATCCTTTACTCAACCCTGAACAAAGATTTTCACCTGCTACTGGCTGTACTCATACTTATAATAAATATGGCAGACACAAAAGAGAAGCTTATCAGAGAGGATCATAAGGGATCCAAAGACCAGAGAGAACCAAAGTTTGGGCAGAAATGCACCAAAAAAGATCTGCCGTCACAGGATTCCACAATCAAAGGGAAACAAGACCAACCTAATAACCTCGAAACCATCATTTTAAAGCTCAATGGTTTGCATGACTTAACGCAATCTACCAAAATCAAGACAGGAATGTTACAACAGGAAATGGGAGGTCTTAGACAAGATATGAGAGCTCTTGTCAACAGTATGGAAGAAGCAGAGTCAAGAATAAGCAGTGTTGAAGACAAACAGAACCCTCTCGTGAAGACCTGAGATATAATGTCATGGAAAGTGCTGACTCCAGAGAAAGAAATATCAGCCTTAGAAGACAGGAATAGAAGAAGAAACTTGAGAATTTTTTAGGCTCCCAGAAAACATGGAAAGAAATGAGAGATCCTGTGTAGCCTTCCTTTAATCATGGCTTCCACATGTACTAGAACTATCTTTTGATTGTACCTTCGAGATTGGACGAGTCCACAGGATTCCAACGCATGTCAATGTTATACCACCCAATCATCCTAGAGCTCTGATTTTTAGGCCAATTCATTACCAACACAGAAATGATTCTGGAACGGATGAAACAAATTAAAACTATTAACTGAAAAGGTCACAGAGTGGAAATCTCTCAAGATTATGCCAAACCTACAGAGGAGAGACGGAAAAAAATTCTTGCATTGCGTTCTGAACTTAGATCCTTGAATATCACTTTTTCTTTTGCTGGTCCCGCCAAGATGAGAATCATCTTCTAAGGGAATCAATGGATCTTCGACAAACCCAAAGACCTAGAAACTATTTTGAGACAAATATCAGACTCCCAAATGTCACACTAACTTGTATCAATCACATCTTTCAACCGAAGTCTGTCTTTTTTCTACCATCCAGGTACAGTCACAAGATGTTACGTGTTGAATGAGTGCTGTTTGTCCAAGGACTAAACAACGTTTTGGGGTCCAATTCAGCCTCATGCTTCTCTAACATACAAGTTTAATGCAAAGTTGAATGCCATGCATAATTCTCTGATGTTATTTGCTAGACAGAATGCTTTAGTTATAGTAGATACATTTCGAATGTTTCTAAATGAAGGCTTCAACTGTTTTTCTTTGTCAAGTTGTCAAATTGATCAACTCCTAAGATAACATGCTGCATGTTTTTGTCATATCTCTTTTTCCTTGCCCGAAATAGATTAGGCAGCTTTCAGGCATCCGCAAGTTCTCGCCTGATTATAACGTTCTTTTTTATCTCTGGCTTTCGAATTTCAAATTTAAAGTTACTTCTACAACAATACTATGTTATTCTATTGTTTTGAATGTTTGTAAATGTATATGCATTACTGATGTTCTTCCTATCTCATTCTGGCTCGGATCCGGACCTTTGGTCGGGGCCGCCCTCTGTGCCGAAGGCTACATGGCTCCTTTAGTGGCGTTAATGGAAGAGGGAGGGTTGGGTGGGAGGGTCAAAGGAGGAATGTTTCAAGTTCTTCTTTGGAGTTTTGGTTACACTTCATTAACATAGGCACAATGCTGATTTTTGAGATGTGGAAGAAGCTTCTTTCTTTGGCCTACAGTGAAATGCCAATGCTGACAGTGTTTTCTTTTGGAATCTTCTGGTTCTCTGCCTTTCTGTTTCTTTGTTCTTTATTTATTTCATCTTTTCTCCCCATCCCTAGAGAATTGATTATGACACTTAACATACTGACCACTAACTTAACTCTTCTATGATGGCTCAAGCATTGCTCAAAATAATTTCCTTAAATACTATAGGTCTTAACCATCCAATCAAATGGAAAAGGTACTAGATTACTGTCATAAATTAAAAGCTGACATTCTTCTTCAGGAGACCCGAGCTGGTTTGACGGAAGCTCGTAGTAGGAACATTCCTGGATTTCTGACTCCATATGTTCGCCAGCTACTAATAAAAAGAATGGGGTGTTTACCTTGATTACAAAACAAGCCAGATGTTCAGTTGACTTGTCTACTCATGATAATCAGGGCAGATGCCTACTCTCTAAACTCACGAAAAATAGCTTTCTGTTTTTTATAGTCAATATCTACGCTCCGACTGCCGAAGACCCATCTTTTTGATCCTCTCTGAATTAAAAGATACAAGAACTTTCTCAAGACGGTACTATTATACTAGAGAGTGACTTTAATCTAACATTTGATACCACCTCAGATAGACTCTTCAGATACACATACAGACCTAACCGCTCTCATACTCAATTTCATAAACTGCCAGAAGATGAAAACTTAATTGATATTTGGAGGCTGCACAACCCGATGGGTAGTGACTTTACTTTTTACTCGAGTACTCATAATACCTTGTCTAGAATAGACTATTTTTTAATAAGCAAAAACCTAGTCCAATGGTTCGTGGACCCACCTATCGAACCCATTCTCATTTCGGACCATACCTGGATTAAATAACTTTAAACTTATCTTTACAGCAAGCTAAATCTGGCTCATGGAGAATGAACGATAAGGCGTTAGCGGACACGGACTCAAGGGATCATATTGCCTAATCCTTAGCTAATTGTTTTGCGGAGAATGTTACCCCGGAGATGGATATAGAAACAACAGCGGGATGCCATGAAAGCCACTATTAGGGGCCACACGATAGCCATTATGTCAAATAAAACAAGCAGCTCAATGGAAAACTAAACATTCTGGAGACACAGATAGGTTCCCTAGAAAAAGGTAGAATCGCAACACTTGATCCATCAATAACACTTAAGATTAAACAGCTTAAATACAAGTATAATAAAATTTTACGTGATAGAGCACATGTATGGTCTACCAAATTTAAAACTAATAATCTTCTTGAATGCAACAAAGCGGGAAGATTGCTTGCATTAACCCTCAAGGACACAAATAAACCTGCTCATATAGCTGCTATTAAAGATAAAAACAGAAGTTCACAAATAGATCCATCAAAACTACTTGAAGCATTCCAAGATTTCTATTTAGAGTTATATAATCCCTCCCAAATAGGTAATACATCTAATATGGAGGCATGTAAAACGTTCCTTGAACCTCTTCAACTTCCCACCCCTTCTGATAGTGATCTGAAAATTCTTAATAATCCAACCTCTCAGGAAGAAATTCTTACAGCCATAAATCTCTTAAACCAAAAAAATCCCCAGGTCCAGATGTATTTCCGGCTTCCTTCTATCAGAACTTTCAACATATCTTAGCACCTCATCTTCTCGTCCTGTTTAATAAATCTGATTTGAAAAGAGCGCTCTCGGGCTCTACTACTGAAGCACAAATATTAGTAATCCCTTTGGAAGGCAGGGATCCATTAGAAACACCAATAATATAATATATACCAAGATCTTAGCCCTAAGATTGGAAAAAGGTCCTCCCATCTCTCATTCATCCCTCACAAACTGGCTTTGTCAAGGGACGCCAAGCAGCTGACAATATTTGAACCTTCTGTCATTTATTAGAGAAGGCTAAATGTATCCCTTCTCCCTCTAAGGCTATGGCCTTAGATGCAGAAAAGGCTTTTGATAAAGTTGTGTGGACTTTTTTAAGATCAACTCTTGAAAAATGTAACTTAGGCCCTCGTTTTATTCGTATGGCTCTGGCAGTTTATCAAAAACCCTCAGCTCATATTAAAATCAATGACCAGCTGTCAGATAGGTTTAGTTTATCTCAAGGTACCCGACAAGGATGTCCATGGTCCCCTCTCCTTTTCCTTCTGTCAATTGAACCTTTTCTACACTCCATTAGGACTAATGACACAATCTAAGGTATCCCCTTCAAAAGTGGCTCACAAAAATTGGCAGCGTACACTGATGATGTATTGATCTTTTCCAAGGATGTGGATCAAGCAATTACGGAAATACTCAAGTTCATAGCATCCTTTGTAGGTTTATCTGGATGCACTCTGATTAAGGAAAAGACTGAAATGTTCCCTCTAAATATACTTTGTCTTCCACATACAGCAACTACTTTCCATTTCAGAATGGCAACTGAAGAAACTAAAATATTTGGGTATCGAATTTGAAGGTACTATTGCAGATACCAAGACCCATATTGAAGATACATTACAGTCTAAAGTCAAAAAATTAACAGAAGTATGGTCACCAAAATTCATTACAATGCGGGGACGGGTAGAATCTGTTAAAAAAATTATTTTATCTTAAGCATGTTTCCAGCTAGCCATTCCATTTCTTTCATAACTCAATTAACGCTATCATTTCAGCTTTTAAATGGAAAGGTAAAAAGTAAGAACCTCTCTTCGTAAAGTTCAAACTGCCAAGAGTCTATGAGGTCTAGATGTTCCTAATTTTAAGAACTATCAAATAGCCTTCTTGGTTAGGCAAACACTATGGTGGCTGCACCCAACAGCTTTAGACTGACCGGCCTGGGATGATATTGAACCAGAGCTGGTCCACCTGCTTTCTCTCATTAGCATTCTATAAATCAAACAACTTAAAGTACCTCACTCCTTCCACATTGTTAATGATTCTATTTTAGCCATTAAACATCTAGATCGATGCTTCCCTTATAAATTTAAGGGATTGAAGTTTGCGTCCTTGTGGATTAACAAAACTATTAAACTAAATCCTAGCCTTACCTTCCAGAAACAATGGTCATCTGCAGGGATTCTTTATATCAAAGATATTATTCAACCCGAAAACCCTGTTTCTATAGATATGTTATCTAAAAAGAAATGTATCTTCAGTCTTTGGACTTTTTTATTTTCTAACATTAAAGGTAGCACTCTAACTTTAAAAGGCTACATAAATCTGACTGTTTAAATTGTATTCAGAAACTTATCTCAAAGCCCCTTATGGCCTCAGTAATATATAGAACCCAACAAAAATATCCAAGCCTGAGAAGGAAAGAATTCAAATAAAATGGGATGACTCATGCTCGAAGTACAATACCGAAAGCATCCCTTCAAATAATTGAAATACTATATGGAAATCTTTGCTGCTATATAAAGTTTCTCCCTTACGGTCGCAATGCAAATTCTGGACTGCTTATAGATCATACTGGACTACTGTACTCTTACATAAACCGGGCCTTTTGCTCTGTGATGCTTGTTGGCATTGCAATCAGCCTCTAGGTGACCTGGATCATCTACTATTTTACTGCAAATACATTCACCCTTTCTGGAAAGATACTGAATCCACAATTTGCAATATCTTCAATGTTAATTTGTCCATAACTCATATTCTTGTATCCTTGGGTATACATGTCTCCATTCACACTCAAATGATCAATTCCCTAACTTCATGGGATAAAATGCTTATCGACCTTTTACTGACTATAGGGATTAAAACTATACTTTCCAACTGGAAGAACTCTAAAAACCTCTCATACCATACATGGTGGGCATTGGTTTCCTTCATTAGAAGTTGTGATCATTTATTACATAATAAAACTTTTATCTCTAAATCCTCTTGCCTACTATGGTCTAAACTAGACCTTTACCTACAGAAAATCAATCCTACCCGAATATACAATGTCATGAATTAATAATGAATAAACGTATACAAACTCCCTCATCTCCTTTTCTTTCCTCTCTACTTTCCTTCTTCATCTTCGCTTCTTCTCTCTCTCTCTTCTCTTTTTCCAACAATGTATAAATGTACTGACAATAATCAATTTATTAGAACAACCAACATGTATTTTGGTATACGTTTTACTGACGCAAGTAGATATTTTGTGATTAACCTCTGATGCAATGTGCTGTATTATGATGTATTTTGATGTATTTTGTTTCTTAAGTATAAATTAAAGACTTTTTTAAATTAAAAAATTATTATGACTTTTCGGTTTGCTCAATGGGTAAAGATATCAGGCATATAGTCACAGTGTGTATGTTGCTATTAAGTAAAATACGATGAACTCCATTTGTTTGGGCGCAACATTATTGTTGACAAGCTTTTAAAACAAGTCTCCAGAAAATTTCTTCATGAGTATTCAGACATAATAAATGTTTCTGTTTTCAACTCCATTCTGACTACGATGGTAAATTCAAATATGTCAAATAATAGAGGATCTTCGTTCTTCCCCCGATATTTTGCAGTTACACTCCTGTACACCCTACTTTTAGCTAACTCAAGAAACACTCCTTTGTTTACTTTAGGCTTTCTTTAAGAAATAACTGTGTTATCACTGTGCTGCACACTATCGGATCTGATCTACGAAGAGGCAGATTACAAATAGTAGGTGCAAATTGCCATCGACTTTTTAGACCTGACTTTTATTTTGTGAATTGACCTGTGTAGTAGCACATCAAACTGCAAAATGTACAGTCATAGGTGGCTGCAGAACAATTTGCCTAATAAATATTAATTATACCAGTCTCCATTTGAGACCCACTGTGATTGGCTACAAACATTGGCTTGTGTGCAATCTCTTTCCACCATAGAAACTGCACAAATCATGTTCTTGTGTATCAAAGCAGCCAACACAAAAATGAAACATAGCAAACATTGTCATAAGGTATTAAAAAAGCAATGTCCTTAGCTACAAGATAAGACATTTTGTAAGATTAATTCCCTCCTCGCTAGATTTATCAATTATGTGGAGCCATTCTTCTTTCAGAAGCATCTAGTCAAGGTCATCTTGCACATGATAAAGACTGAAATTAAGATCAAGGAGAGAAGTCATGAGTCAATGGCTCCAGGCGAGAAAGCCCTGTGTTCTCGAGCTACTGTCCCACTAGTTCCCTGTAATGAGTCCCAGGAGATGCCCTTGGGATTTCCCTGCCATTTGTTTTCACGACAATCTTACAAATCACTGATGCCGAGACTGCATGTCACCTTGGCATACCTCATGACGTTTTTAGGAATCATTGTTAACCCCTCTTAAAGCTTGCAGAAAACTAAAAATTCAAAACAAGCTGAAAGTGGGACACGTGACAGCAACCTGGCTAAATTTGTCCTTACTTTAAGTCCAGACAGTGTGCGGGGAACTGCAGCATTCTGTTTGCTACTGTAAAATGTTAGTTAAGTGGAACCTGCTGAGTGCTTGTGAAGTCACAAGACCAATAGAAAAACCTCCCATGTTTTTAACCCTGCACTCGGCTGGATTACTGCTGCTGCTTAGAGTACTGGCATTTATAAATGTGTTTCTGTTATTCACTGTAAAATGAACTATACAAGAATATTTCCACTCGGATGGTAGTTTACTCAAAGACATATACATATAAAAAAATCTCTGTCTAAAATAACTATCAAACTGTATGTTGTAGCATAAGATAATTAAACAAATATGCCGTATGCTAATTTTGAGCAGATTGACAAAACGACCCATTAAAACGAAGTCAGCAACCTGTGTGTTTTTATCGAAAGGACAAGAAAAAAACATTGATAAACACAACTACCTCTTGACTTAAATGTAGGAGTGCAAGGCAGAGAGACTGGGCCAGCCCTAGCCACCAAACGGAGAGTACCCTCCTAGTATCTGATCACTCCTCCACCCTAAAACAGCAAACTGATGCACTGCTGTGCTGCAAGCACCTAGAGGAAACGTGAAGGCAGAGAGAGAGAGGTGCCACTAAATTGAGGTGACATTTTATTTTAGTGTGGTGATGCCGAATCTGTACCGAAATGAGTTAGTCTAACATCCGATGCGTGTCACTTGGTAGGGTTGATAAGAGGAGGCAAAAGGAGACAAAAATCTTTTGTATACATCTCAATTTTAATGCTGTCCTCCGGGAGGCAGAGATGAGAAACAGGGCCGGACTGGCTACCGGGCGTTTTGGCATGCTGCCCTGCTGGGGGCTGATTTCGTTGATGGGGACCTGCGTGTGCTGAGCGAAATTCGTTTTGCTTTGTTTATTGCGAAGCACACGCAGGTCTCCATCAACGAAATTAAACCCCACCGCAGTGACATCAGCCCCCAGCTCGGCAGCATGCCAAAACGCCCGGTAGCCCTGATGAGAAATGGGAGCTGAAGGGAAGACAGAATACTTTGAGGATAAGAAGGAGAGGTAGCACATAGAGAGCAGTGAGTTCACATGGGAAACAAAGCTAATGGTAGAATCCACATCATATAAATACATCTGACATAATATAATACAAAACATCTCCAAGGCAGCTGGAATTCTGCGATTCTTATGGTGTGGTATGGCCTGTCATGGTATAGTATAGTATGGTACAGTTTGACATGGCCTGTCATTGTGTAGTATTGTATGGTATGGTATGACCTGTCCCTCTAAGGTATGGTATGGTAGGGTAGGGTATGGTACGGTATGTTATGGTATGGTATGATATGGTATGGTATTGTTTGTTATGGTATGGTATTGTTTGTTATGGTATGGTATTGTCTGTCATTGCATAGTATGGTATCGTTTGGTATGGGATGGTATGGTATGGTATGGCATGTCATTGTATGGTATGGTATGGTACATTATGGTCTGTCATACTGTGGTATGGCATGGTATGGTATGGTACTGTATGTTATGGTATGGTATGATATGGTATGGTGTGCTGTAGTATTGTATGGTATGGTTCAGTATGTCCTGTCATTTTATGGTTTGGTATCATATGTCCTGTCATTGTATAGTACTGTATGGTAAGATGTGATGTCATTGTATGGTATGGTATGGTAGGTATGGTATAGTATGGTATGGTATGGTCAGGGCTACTGGAATTATGCGATTGTTCAGCCGTGGCAATTTTCGCATACTTATAGATTTTCTGCATTTGCTACATAATTCATCATCTGCCGCATTATCTGCAGATTTTAACAAAAAACAAAATCTTTCTAGCTCAAACGGGTCGAAAGTTGCTAAAAATGCAGCGACATGTGTTGGCGCACAGTGAAACGCCCTTTGCAAAGCTGGACTGGTCACCTTTCTTTTGCTTATTTCTATATGTGGGTGTTAAACTGGTACTAATGAGGTGCAACCAATGCCCATAGAGTGTTACCAAGTTTAAAAATGTCAAAATACCCGTTTACCGGTTTGTGTCCCTTTCACCCTCACCCCCCCTCTTTCATGCTATGTCTCTCACCCTCCCCCACCGCTTTCCCTCTTTCATTCTTTGTCTACTTCCTCTGCTCCTATCCCCTCTCCCCTGAATCTCTCCCCTTGCCTTCTACGCCGCCTAGCCCCCTGTCCCTTGTGCCCTTTAACTAAGCACTCCTTCTCCCTTGTTGGGGAAAGATCCAATTATTTATACTCTGGAGTCTCAGTGATCCCTCTGAGAGAGTCCACAGTGCCAAGGGAGCCACTCTCAGTTGAGGTATGGTATGGCGCCCCTTGCCAAAGCACTCCCTCTCCCCTTTTTGGGGAAGGATCCAGTAGGTAGGCCTTAGAGTCTCAGAGACCCTCTGAGAGAGTCCACTGCGTAAAGGGAGCCTCTCGCAACGGAGTTGGGGGAATGATACCACTTCACCTGGGATCACAGCTTACTGGACTTTGGACGCAGCTATTACTCGTCTACCGGTTTGTGCCCCGTCACCCTCCTCCTCTTCTTTCATGCTGTGTCTCTCCCCTCCCCTCCTCTTTCCCTCCTTCATTCTCTGTCTACTTCCCTGCTCCTACCCCCTCTCCCCTGAATCTCTCCCCTTGCCTGCTTTTTCCCTTACGTATATTGTCCTTATTGTTTGGCTCGACCTAACATGTAATTATGTAGTTATGCTCTAATAACTGTGCAACCTTTGTAACGATGTAACCTGCAACTATGGTCTGATACTCATGTAAAGCGCTCTGATACCTCCGGGTCTAGCCAGCGCTATATAAAACCTTTCAAATAAATAAATAAAAAATACAAAATGTGGCACATTATGCCGCATAATTTGGCTTTTCTTGCCACATAATTTACCCAACACTGACGCATAATTTGTTCCTGCAATGGCACATAATTCCAGTAGCCCTGGGCATGGTATGGTATGATGTAGTGTAGTGTGGTATGGTATGTTATGGGATGGGATAGGCTGGGATGGCACAGGATGGGTTGCAATGGGGTGGGATGAGATGGAATGGGATGGGATGGCCTGTCGTTGTATGGTATGGTATGGTATGGTATGGTATGGTATGGCATGGTATGGTATGGTACAGTATGATATGGTATGATGCGGTATGGTGTGGTATGGCCTGGTATGGTATGCTATTGTATAGTATATCATTACATAGTATGGTACCATATATCCTGTCATGGCATAGTATGGTATGATATGACCTGCTATTGTATAGCACGGTATGGTATGATATGACCTGCCACTACACAGTATTTCATGGTATAGCCTGTCATGGTTGGTATGGTATGGTATGGTATGGCATGGTATGGTATGGCCTGCTATTATAAGGTATGGTATGGTAAGGCCTGCCATTGTATAGTATGGTATGGTATGGCTTGTCATTGTATAGTATGATACGGTATGGCCTGTCACTGTATGGTATGGTATGGTATTACTTTTCATTGTATGGTATGGTATGGCATGGCACTGTACGGCATGGTATAGTATGGTATGATCTTGTATGCTACGGAATGGTACGGTATGGCTTGCCATTTTATAGTATGATATGTTATGGTATGGCCTGTCATTGTATAATGTGGTATGGTATGGTATAATATGGTAAGGTATAAACTGTCACTGTATAGTGTGAAATGGTATGGCTTATCATTTTATAATATGGTGTGGCATGATATGGCCGGTCAATGTATAATATGGCATGCATGGTATGGTCAATCATTGAATGACATGATAAGTTATGTTAGATTATTGTGATGGTATGGTGTGGTATGGTATTGTATGGTATGGTATGGTATGGTATGGCATGGTATGGTGAGGTATGGTATGGTATAGTATGGTATGGTATGGTGTGGTGTGGTTTGGTATGGCATGGTATGGTGTGGTATGGTATAGTATTGTATGGTGTGGTATGGCATGGTATGGTGTGGTATGGTATGGCATGGTATGGTATGGTGTGGTATGGTATTGTATGATATGGTATGGTATGGTATGGTATGGTGTGGTATGGCATGGTGTGGTATGGTATGGTATGGTGTGGTATGGTATGGTATGGTGTGGTGTGGTTTGGTATGGTATGGCATGGTATGGTATGGTGTGGTATGGTATAGTAGTGTATGGTATGGTATGGTATGGTGTGGTGTGGTTTGGTATGGTATGGCATGGTGTGGTATGGTATAGTATTGTATGGTATGGTGTGGTTTGGTATGGTATGGCATGGTATGGTATGGTGTGGTATGGTATAGTATTGTATGGTGTGGTATGGCATGGTATGGTATGGTATGGTATGGTATGGTGTGGTATGGTATGGTATGGTATGGTGTGGTGTGGTATGGCATGGTATGGCATGGTATGGTGCGGTATGGTATGGTGTGTATGGTATGGTATGGTGTGGTATGGTATGGTGTGGTATGGTATGGCATGGTATGGTATGGTGTGGTGTGGTATGGTGTGGTGTGGTGTGGTATGGTGTGGTGTGGTATGGTATGGCATGGTATGGAATGGTATGGTGTGGTATGACATGGTATAGTGTGGTATGGTATGGTATGGTGTGGTGTGGTATGGTATGGTATGGTGTGGGGTGGTATGATATGGTATGGTGTGGTGTGGTATGGTATGGTACAGTACAACATGTCATTGTATGGTATGGTACTGTACGGTCTGTCATTGTATGGTATGGTATGATATGGCATGGTGTGGTATGGCTGGTCATTATATAGTAAGGTATGGTATAGTGTGGTATGGTATTTATGGTATGGTATGTCATTGTATGGTATGGTATGGTAAGGTATGCTCTGTTATTGTATGGTATGGTATGGCATGGTATGGTATGGCACGGGATGTGATTGGATGGGATGGGGTGGGATGATTTTGCCTGTCATTGTATGGTATGGTATGGTATGGCCTGCCATTGTATAATATATTATGTTATGGTATGGTATGGTGCGGTGTGGTGTGGTATGGTATGGTATGTCATGGTATGGTATGGTATGGCATGGTATGGTAGGGTATGGTATTATGTGACTTGTCATTATATAAATAGTATGGTATGGCCTGTAATGGTATGGTATGGTATAGTATGGCCTGTCATTTTATAGTATGATACGGTATGTTGAAATCATATTGGGCAAACTCAAACCAATAGACCGGGCATGCACTCCCACTTCAACAAAATATGCCAATTTGACCAAATCGTATAATTCTAATAACAAACAAGTGATGGCCACTATCCATTTTTGATACTAGAGAAATATTAATTTCGTCCAAAATATTAATCACAGAACGGCTCACACATGTTTTGCGATGTTTATTGCTTCATCAGGGCCATGTAGTGTATGTAAATCATTCCCTTTAGTTTTCAGGTAGGCTAGTAATTCTTCGATTAATCAAGTTGTATTTACTGGGTGAAGGATTACCTGCCAAAATGCCATGGCCCTCGGAATCAGGCCATTCGTGGTAGAAAATTCTTGCATACAAATTAGTCATTTGATCTATGGGTCCACTTACTCAGTCCCTCTGATTCCCTGGCTGCAACTCAGCAATGTGGTTTGCTCCAACAGATAGCTAGACAGGCAGGCAAGCAGATAGATAGATAGATAGATAGATAGATAGATAGATAGATAGATAGATAGATAGATAGATAGATAGATAGATATATAGATAGATAGATAGATAGATAGATAGATAGATTTAAAAACATTTCTCCACCAATTTATAGTCAAACATCCACTTTTGTTGAAAAAAATATATTGTTTTCATGGCCGGCAGACGCAAACAGGACTAAGATTTATTCTTTAGTTCAAGCGCAATGTTTCCTGCAGCGTCGTTTTGTGTAGGTCACTCGTTTGAACCCTGCACTTACCCTTGCCGGCCTTAGTTAGTATGTAGGGACTCGTTTGTGTTTTTTCTTTGTTGGTCTTATTAGTTCTTCTACTTATAAGTGATGCGTTGCTGTATAAATAAGATAGCGAAACAGTGTTCACAAGGATGGCGTCATCTATATGAAGCTTGTCCCTCTTCATTATCCACTAGCCCTGGACCACAAGGGTGACCGTCCGGCACAAGTCCTTTCTTGCTTGCTGCAATGAAGGATCACGTGACCACTGCATCTGATCTATAAAAATAGCTATGCAAACTCTTGCTAACAGGTTTATACAGTAACAGGACCAAAATAAGGGCAATTGTAGTTAGCAGTACATTTCAGCTCCACCCTACTCATGATTTGTGTTCTGTCCCCATTTCTTTATAATACGTTACTTTGAAATGTGCGTAAATGTCATTATTTGAATTAAGTGTATATTTCAAACTCTGATTTGTGTCCTAGTTTGTGTAATGTTCTACAAATTGTGCCCAGTACCCTAATTTGTTGCAACATGGCTCTTAATACACAACAATATTGCTTTTCCCGGGCACCTTTTTGAAAGAAAAAAAAAAACTTGGGCAGTTTTCTTGATCTTCCATATTTGGGTATGCTTACAGGCATATGATCATCAGTTGTATAGTGCCCTCTGTAAAACCCGACTGCTTGTGCTCTCTTCCACAGAGCAACTACGCATAAGTGTTATTCAATTACAGTTCACACCTTTGATCTGAGGGAGATCATTGAATTACAACAACACAATTTTAAGTGTACTTAATTGAAACCTGATTTGGAGTCGGGCCCCGGATGAATTTGCTTCACTCACCAGGGACTAATTGCATGTATATCGCTTACATTGCTGTGTTGTGAAATTGAAGTTTCTGTCATTTGCCAATATTCCCTGAACCTTGTTCATCCACTGAGCCCAAATCACTCCAAGTGAATGAAGCCCTTGCTGAACGACAAATAGCTGGGCTGACTCAGTACTACAATCCCAAAAATGTTGATAAAAAAGGACATTTACAATAGCCTAAAAGGAGTGTATAAAAAAGCAAGAAAAGCTAATTCTGTACATTTTCCGTGCTTTATAAATAGTTAATATTAATGAATTCCACTTAAGCAACAATTATACTATATTAGCCACTTTCTCATTCATATTTCCCAATACTCATCTGGCTGTTGCAATATAGAATACACTCATTAAGTTTTGGAACTTCGATTTCTCCAATTATGTATGTCAATTTATTTTGCTTCAAAATGATTTACTGACTGTTGATTTCAACCTTGGTGTCAATGCTCAGTCAAAAGGATCATACTTTTCATTTTTTCAAAATCCCAATTCATTGTGTTTCACTTTGTCCAATATTTACCCACGATGTTGGGAATTTTCTTGATCAGTCATCAATAACAATTTTTTTTGTGCTAAGTTCATTTCTCATAAGAAATATCAGCTCCCACGATCATCTCACAAGAAAATATTTCCAATTGCCATACACCGATCATCACTAAACGTTTGTCATCAATCTTAATCTTCCCTTAATGAGCCACACAATTTGGTGGAAGAACAGGTGGCATTAACAAGTAACGGTATGTAACTAAGAAGCAATTAATATGTCTCTCTTGAAAAACGTGACATGTATACCCAAAATAAATTGGTCCATTGCTATACTTAAAATATGAAAATCCTGTTTAAATCCCTTAAAGAAGTAGGGACACTCAACCCTGCATGTTTATTGGGATCATTTGCTTTCTCTCCAAAAATTATTCAGTATAGCGATTGCTCAACTGCGGTTTCCAATTTGCATGATACCAAATTAAACTTTGTCTGTAAAATCTCTGGGCATATGTAGCATACAGTTACATTTTGCGTTTCCACCTAGTCTGTGCGCTTCTGAGGATGGAATTTTACATAAATAAAAACCCATTAGAAAATCCCACTTTATCTTTCTAGGACCTTAAATCTGCTCTGCCCCTAAACTATCTGTCAATCTGTGGCTGCTGGCTAGCTCACTAAGTAATGCCTTGTTTTCAAGGATGGGGTAGTGTAACAAGTTAGAAAACGTTTGTGCAATGATTGCCCTTTGAACATTATGGGTCTCATTACAAACCCCTCAGCAATTCAAACGGGCCGGTAATGAAAGTTTCCAGCCTCATCGGAACTCCGTGGACTCATTTATTTTCACTCTCCTGTGTTGGCTTCTGAAAGCAGCTGAAAATTACAGGTGAAACTATAGGGGAAGATGAGGAATTATGGGTGCAATTGGAACTGCAATTAATACTTACCCCAGTAATTTCTCATTTCTAAAGGGAAACCCAGAAGCCCATTTGTAATCACTGGCATCCACTGTCCCTTGCAGTTACCAATGACTCAGTTATCTATAACTCTGGGGGGAGAAGCAACCGAGAATAACAATGTGGACTTTGTAATGAGGCATTATGTAGAATAAACTGACAAATAGGTAAGATCAAGTTAAATCTGCTATATTTGTTTTTTAAAAATCAAAGATAACCAAAGGGAAATATTTTAATTTTAATGGATTTATTCATATTAATCCGAGGAGGTCTTATCCAAAACGAAGTGGGACGGCATACTTATTACTTTTAGTGGAGTTAATCTTTTCAATCAGGAAACCTTCCCACTACCACCTCCTCCTCTAGTTAACAAACTGACAGTGATTTATGTTATTTAAATGTAATGCACATTATTGCACCATCTATCTGATGAAATAATGCTTATGGCCCTGATTCCATGTTTTGCAGGAAATAACACATCAGTAATCCTGCACTTGGAAATACGAATTTTGAGGAACACAGTCATTTAGGAGGGTTGCAATGCCTCATTATTTCAATTAAAGATTTCAACCTGCACACCTTATTTGAATATTAATCCCTGTTACTCTAAAGTGTAAAATGAATCACAGCGTGCTGCTTCTTGTGTGGGATCTGCCACTGTCCCTTAAAAGAATAATCACTGAAATGGGTATGGAGAAAACTCCATACTTGATAGAAACGCACAGCCAATAACACTGAAGTTCTAACAAAATAATTAATCAAATTTACATGGGTTCAACATGAAATATATGACAAGAATCAAAATAGGTCATTGAGTTTCTTCAATTGTATTCTCAAATACATCTTAGGAAGAACAAAACGAGATAGTACAATGCATAATAGTCAAATCAAATCAAATTATACAATATGTCAATATCCTATGAGTTGCACATTTCTAGTAACACCAATGCATTTCGGGTAGCACCCTTCTTCAGGGGGATGGCGTATAGTACAAAACAAATCTTCAGTAGCCTCCTGCCGGAACACAAAAGAACAAACTAAGTATCTTATATGACAATCCACGCTCCACTTTCCAAAAGTTAATTATCACAATTCGCAGGCATGCTCAACTAACCCAGCACCGTAAAGTGTTTGAAGGTGAAGGAATGTCAAACAATAAGTGCCATGTGTTTGGTGCTATGAACTCAACTAAACTATTTGCGGTGCGATAAACGACAAAAATAACACGCATGTGCAACGTGGTATCATCGTCCTCGCAACCTTCCATAGTGAAAAAGAACGCTGTGTGTTAAATGCGCTTCAGAGTGCTCATGGTGGTCACGTGACCGGGCGTGCTACCAGCACTGCCCGTACATGCACTAGTATACTAACCGTCTGCAGGTAACTAATACTGCATACCTCGTGAATGTAGTAGCCGTTATAAACCTTAACAAGAGGCTACCAGGTTTTCCAAGCTTCTCGGGTGTCACTGTCGTAAAAAGACTCTCAGTTACCACCCACGGTACCGCAAGACAGTACCTGATGCCGTATGTGCAATGGCCAAAAGCCTTACCTCCGTCACGTCTTACGCGTGGGTCCTTCACAGTCTATGAAGCAAAATCTTAAAGAAAAAACAAGTGACACGAAAAATTACTACTCTTAATAAAACTAACCCACACTATCGATACACTGTCAGCTTTATGTCTCAAAGGACTCACTCGAGTGCGATACATCTCGCAGTAACTCCGTCATCCAAACGTCACAGCAACGCATTCAGAGCGTTGCTTTATTAACCCATAAGTCACGCCCATGCCGGTGTGTCAAAATCAACTAACTTTATTGTGCAACCAAATATAGTGAGTGCCCAACAACGCATTGTTACCTGGAATGATGTTAAACTGTAACTGATGCCGACTCAATACCACGTAATCACATGTAAAATTGCGTGGTATAAAGTAATCACACCAAGAGCATAAGAAACAAAGATGACTATGGTAGGGGCGGATACCGAATTCAATATTACAGGGTACTGGTGAGGCTTACGCCCAGAAACGTGTCTACAAGAAACCAGGTGCATCATCCTCTGAGAAGAGTATTGTCACGGATCAAGAGTTATCTTTAACCAGAACTGCCGCACCCACAACAACTGACCAGACATCAAAAAACATTGAAAGTGGCACACCAACCACGAGCGGGAAGCAGACTTTTTTAGAACAGGGCCAGACCTCAAACCATCCACCGGAAGGGCGAGACACCTCAAAAGGAAACGAGTCAATAGGGGACAAAAAAAGAGTAGTAGAATCGTTCAGAACACTACGGATTCTCAAGAAAACTTAGTAATGAACATCTCACACAAAAACCTTACTGCTGCTGAATTGGAAGCACTAAACAAAGGCATGGCGTTCATTCCTACTTACACATCCAACATGCTCGAAACCGAAATTGCACTCCTCAAATTTATGAGGAAATTGAAATTACGTTGGTTTTTTCATACGATATCTCCATCTGAACAAGCCTGGGATAAGAAGACATCTGAGAGATTTAAGTCAAAAAGAACATTTATGGCACTTTTGTCTCATAAGACGCTTGACAATTTTGAATTACTGGTAAAGAAGGATCTGCAAACCATCAAATATCAGCTACCACGACGTACCAATCTCACTCCTAAGGAGCTCAGAATACTACGCAGTTTAAGTCTGGACAAAAATCTTACTTTTCAACCTGCTGATAAAGGAGGAGCTATCGTGGTAATGGATAGAGCGTTTTATGAACGAAAGGTCGATGAACATGGCTTCAACGCAGACACTTACATTCAATTGGAATCTGACCCAACAAAACAATTTCAATCCATTTTGTCTACACTATTGGACAAAGCTGTTGCAAGAGGATGGATCAATGATACCACACGACAATTCTTATGTACAGCATTTCCACAACAGCCACATATATATATGTTGCCAAAAATGCACAAGGATGCAACAGATCCTCCGTTCCGACCCATTGTGGCAGGATGTGGTTCGTTACATGAGTCAATTGGTAAATTTTGAGATTTTTATTTTCAACCACTTGTACAAGCATGGAGCACGTATGTTAAAGACACGACAGATTGTCTCGTGAAATTGGAAAATGTTCGTCAAGACATCATTAAGGACACATTACTATGCACTATAGACGTAGTTGCATTATATACTTCTATCCCCCATGGTAAGTGCATTGAGGCACTGGAATGGATGCTTCTCAATTCGGACCAAGAAGACACAGACAAAGTTTTTTTATAGGAATTATTACAATTCAGTCTGTACCACAGCTATTTCACATGGAAAGAAACTTTTTCTTACAAAGAACAGGAACATCCATGGGCTTTCCGGGGGCACACTCGTAAGCTAACATGTTCATGGCGCATTTTGAACATACTTATATCATCAATCAAGAACACTGGACAAGACACCTTTTAGTTTACATGAGATACATAGATGACATTCTGGTTATCTGGAACGGAGACCGTGAGTCACTTGAGAAGAACATCTACACACTCAACCAACAAAACCCACGCATTCAATTCACTTATCAAATTCATCATAACACCATTAACTTTCTGGATATTCTCATCACTAATACGGATACAGGCCTGCAGACGTCAGTCTATAAAAAACCCACAGACAGAAATAACGTGTTACATTTTCCGAGTTTTCATCCACCATCTTTGAAAAAACATCTGCCGGTATCTCAGTTTATCCGCATCAAAAGAATCTCATCCATACAACAACAAACAGACCAATTGGTTCAGGAACAATATGAGAGATATAGGAAGCGTGGATATCCTCCTGAAATATTAAACCCCACTAAGTAATGCTTGGAGTAGAAAGATCGCAAAGATTTATTAACACCTAAGTCACTACTCACAAGCAAGAGAGAGGTGTTCGTGCTAAAGTTTTCTCACCAGGCTGCTAGAATCAAAAAAATCATTTTCAAAAGATGGGAAGCCTTGGAAGAAGAAGCGGATTTTAAAACGGTTTTCACTCACGAACCTTTGTTTGCACACACAAGGTCAAAAAATATCAGAGAAATTTTGAAGACAAGAACCATTAAGGAATCATGCAAACACACCGGCATGAAAAAATGCTGGAATTGCAGTCACTGTGGGAACGCAATATTAGGAAATACATTTTTACACCCACACACTGGCAAGAAAATCACCCTCAAACATTTGTCTGATTGTAATACGGACACAGTAATCTATGCAATCAAATGCCCATGTGGACTCACTTATGTGGGACGCACATCACGAAAGGTGCGGATTAGGATTACTGAACACAAGAGCATGATCAGAACCAAAAACACCAACTCATGTCTTGCAGCACATTGGGTAAATTCGCAACACTCAATCCCACAACTACGTTTCACAATATTAGAAAAGATTATCTCTCAGACTGGCACAGATATAAACATTCAGTTAGCGCGCAGGGAAACCTTTTGGATTAGGTATCTCGATACTTTAATCCCGAAAGGTCTAAATGATAAATATGAAATGGCATGTTTTCTTTAGTGTATATGTAACTTTATTGTTTAAGATCATCATGGCTACTTAATATTTCACACTCATCTATGCACTTGATTGTAAATCACTGTTCGCATACATGCCGACGTCCCACCCGAGTGTTATACCACACGTGGACTGTTTTTATACACACATTTAGGGGTTAACATATTCAAGACTGGACATACTTTCTTTAGTTTCATTTTTATTTTTCATTTTCAATCACTATATTACGTCCGTTTTTAGACTGTACATGCTCACACCAGATGTGCACATGAGCGTTAGATCTTTGCAGGCAAGTCGACACGAGTACCCTGTAATATTGAATTCGGTATTCGCCGCTACCGTAGTTATCTTTGTTTCTTATGCTCTTGGTGTGATTACTTTATACCACGCAATTTTACATGTGATTACGTGGTATTGAGTCGGCATCAGTTACAGTTTAACATCATTCCAGGTAACAATGCGTTGCTGGGCACTCACTATATTTGGTTGCACAATAAAGCTAGTTGATTTTGACACACCGGCATGGGCGTGACTTATGGGTTAATAAAGCAATGCTCTGAATGCGTCGCTGTGACGTTTGGATGACGGGGTTACTGCGAGACGTATCGCACTCGGGTGAGTCCTTTGAGACATAATGCTGACAGTGTATCAATAGTGTGGGTTCGTTTTAGGAAGAGTAGTAATTTTCCGTTTCACTTGTTTTTTCTTTAAGATTTTGCTTCATAGACTGTGAAGAACCCACGCGTAAGACGTGACGGAGGTAAGGCTTTCGGCCATTGCACATACAGCATCAGGTACTGTCTTGCGGTACCGTGGGTGGTAACTGAGAGTCTTTTTATGATAGGGACACCAGAGAAGCTTGGAAAACCTGTTAGACTCTTGTTGAGGTTTATAACGGCTACTACATTCACGAGGTACGCAGTATTAGTTGCTGTGCAAACGGTCAGTATACTAGTGCATGTACGGGCAGTGCTGGTAGCACGCCCGGTCACGGGACCACCATGAGCCCTCTGACGCGCATTTAACACACAGCGTACTTTTTCACTATGGAAGGTTGTGAGAACGATGATACCATGTTGCACATGCGTGTTATTTTTGCAGTTTATCGCACCGCAAATAGTTTAGTTGAGTTCATAGCACCGAACACATGGCACTTATTGTTTGACATTCCTTCACCTTCAAACACTTTACGGTGCTGGGTTAGTTGAGCATGCCTCCGAATAGTGATAATTAACTTTTGGAAAGTGGAGCGTGGATTGTCATATAAGATACTTAGTGTGTTCTTTTGTGTTCCGGCACGAGGCTACTGAAGATTTGTTTTGTAGTATACGCCATCCCCCTGAAGAAGGGTGCTACCCGAAATGCATTGGGGTCACTAGAAATGTGCAACTCATAGGATATTGACATATTGTATAATTTGATTTGATTTGACTATTATGCATTGTACTATCTTGTTTTGTTCTTCCTAAGATGTATTTGAGAATACAATTGAAGAAACTCAATTACCTATTTTGATTCTTGTCATATATTTCATGTTGAACCCATGTAAATTTGATTATTTATTTTGTTAAAACCTCAGGGTTATTGGCTGTGCGCTTCTATCGAGTATGGAGTTTTCTCCATACCCATTTCAATGCCTCATTATTGCCAGGAGTCTCCTGAGGTTCAGTGCTTCCCAATGACTCATGTACTTATTTCCTCTCTTCTGGGTTTTTCCCTGGAATGAAGCCCCGGGTGCGGTTTAACACTCCTACTTAAGACTCACTTTGAGCAAGTGGTAAATGGGACTTCTGAGTAGGGTGGGCTGGAAGGAGGGCAGAGGAAGGAAGAGGAAGAAGTGCTCTGGCCATTGGGAGAGTTGCCTGCTCTCCCCTTCCCAGAAAAGGAGGCTTGGCAGGGCGGAGGGTTGAAGCTAGGCTGCTGTTGCAGCCGCAGCCTAAAGTGACTTTATCAGATTGTTTTTCCTGCTAATACAATCCAGATCTGTGCTCCCACGCTCAGGAAAACTGGATGTGAAAATAGAAGGAAAATACAGGTCATCTGTGATCACGTGGAGAGAAATTTCATACAGGAATTCTGGTCTACCCGACTCCCTAAAGAGGGCCCTAATGGTTCATTAGGAAGATTTGGCAGAACATAAACCTGTTGGGCTTCTGTCCCACCTAACGTGCAGTTCAACTGCCTCATTTAGAGGAGGACAGAACCCAAGTTTCCAGAAGCAAGCCTAGCTGCCTCCACCAGAGAAAAACCTTGATCTGGTGGCCACTCTATTAGTAGACTGCCAAGTCTTAGTAACAGTAGCCCTGTGCCATATAGGGCGGACCGACCACCACTAGATGTCCCTGTCTTGGACCACAATGTAAGGAAATGCAGTTACAACCAGGAAGGTCCAACAATGGACCTCATGTATAGGGAGAAAACTCCATGTGCTTAAGGAACATTGATTGTTGGTTTCACACCAACTCTTGTTTTGCATTGCCTAGTGACACAAAAAACAGGGCATTTTACTGAACCTAGTCAGTCCCTCCAGATTATCGTAGTTTTGTGGTTCCCTAATTTCCTTTAAAATCTGTTAAGGAATGCAATGCCCACAAAATTTATCGTACTAACCATAAAAGGTACAATTAAATCAATCACATGGCTGTGAATAAGAAAAAAACTGTCTCACTCGCTTGTGGTGTTGTTTATTCTTTCTTCATTTTTATTACTGGCTCTTAAAAACAAGGGGCCATATTTATGACACGGTTTGCGTCACTCGTGGTGCAAGAGCGATGCAAACCTTAAGTTATAATTTTGAAACAACGCAAAGCCACTTTGCGTGCCTTTGATTAGCTCCAAAATATGGAGTAATGCAACGCAGGGCAAATCGCTGCATTGCGATACTCTGTCCTGGGTAGGCATTCCATGGGCATTGTGTATGTGTTTCCACGCAACTCCCATGGTTTTTGACGCATTCCCAGAGTTAGAAGACCTTGTAAACCCTGGAAAGTGCCAAAAAGATATGCCTCTCCAGAGGAGGCGTAAAGAGAAGAAATATCTTTATGTCTCCTCGGTTTGGTCTCTTTCTATGTGTGCTGCATTCTGCCATTTTGGCAACGCAGGCACCCTGTCCCTCCTCTTCACCACTGGCCTAGACCAGCCCTGCAAGGGTAATACGAAGGCCGATACCAGGCCTTAAGGGAAAGGGAGTTGGGAAGACAAGAAAAGGGGAGAGGATGTGGCCTTACGGCTAAAGCGGTCGACCTTGAAGCTGGGGAACTGGGTTTGAGTCTCGGCAGCGACGCTCAACATCCTGTGATTCTGGGCAAATCACTTAATCTCCCCGTGCATAACAAAAATGAATGTGTCCATCTGTAATGAAACTGGTGCTAATGTAAAGCTCTGATACCTGATATCTTCGGGTCGAGTTCGCGCAATATAAAACTCAAAAAAAAAAAAAAAAAGATGAAGAGTGGCCTACTCAGGATGACAGAACAGCACCTTGAAAGGAGAGATTACTACCGGAGCAGGAGGTGGAGATAGCAGCCAGACACTGTCCAAAAAGATAGAGGGTAACACCATAACACAGAGTTGCATCCTGTGAGTGACAAGAAACCCATTTCTGAAAACAAGAATGGAGCACTCCAAACATCAATCAGGATTCTTTTAAAGCGGGACTACTCACCAGTGAGGGTCTCAAGACGCTGAGTGGGCGGGGGGGCTATGCAGTTCAATTAAAGAGCTAGGTCTTGAGGTTCTTCCTGAATTGCGGCAGTGATGGGGACTGCCTTAGGGGCAGAAGCAGGGAGTTCCAGGTCTTTGCAGTGTGGTAGGAGAAGGATCTTCCTCCAGCCGTGGTCTTGCGGATCCGTGGGATGGTGGCCAGGGCCAGTTGGGTGGAGCGGAGCTGTCTGGTGGGGGTATAGAAGGAGAGGCGGTGGTTGAGGTATGCAGGTCCAGCATTGTGGAGGGCTTTGTAGGCATGCATGAGGAGCTGGAAGGTAATTCTTTTGTTGATAGGTAGCCAGTGAAGGTCTCTCAGGTGGCCGGTGATGTGGCTGCAGCGTGGGATGTTGAGGATGAATCTGGAGTAAGCATTCTGGATGTTCTGCAGTTTCTTTGGGAGTTTCTGGGTGGTGCCGGCATAGAGTGCGTTGCTGTAGTCGAATCTGCTGCTGACGAGCGCATGGGTGACCATTTTCCTAGACTCTGAGGTGATCCACTTGAAGATCTTACGAAGCAGGCAGATCGTGTGGAAGCAGGAGGATGAGACAACGTTGATCTGGTGGTTCATTGAGAGCGAGGAGTCCAGGATAATGCTGAGGTTTTGTGCTTGGTCCGTGGGTGTGGGGTGGTTCCGATTGCTGCAGGCCACCAGGAGTTGACCCAGGTGGAGTGGGTGGAACCCAGTATGAGGACTTTGGTCTTGTCTGAGTTGAACTTGAGGCAGCTGACCTTTATCCAGGTGGCGACTGCCTTCATCCCGTTGTGGAAGTTGCTCTTGGCAACTGAGGGTTCATCTGTGAAGGAGAGGATCAGCTGGGTGTCGTCGGCGTGGAGACGATGTTTAGTCTGTGGCTTTTGACAATGGCTGCCAGCGGGGCCATGTAGATGTTGAAGAGGGTGGGGCTCAGGGAGCATCCCTGAGGCACTCCACAGCTGATTTCTGTGGGTTCTGAGTTGAACAGTGGAAGTGTGACTCTCTTTGTTGGGCTGGTAAGGAAGGAGCAGATCATTCTACGGCTTTGTCGTGGATGCTCGCGTTGTGGAGTCTGGCGTAGAGGGTGTGGTGGGAGACGGTGTCGAAGGCGGCTGAGAGGTTCAGGAGGATGAGGGCAGCAGTTTTGCCTTGGTCGAGGAGGGTGCAGATGTCGTCTGTAGTGGCGAGGAGAGCGGTCTCGATGCTGTGGTTGCTTCTGAAACCCAATTGAGAGAGGTCCAAGATGTGGTTCGTTTCGATGAACTCTGAGAGTTGGGCTTTGATGGCTTTCTTGATGACTTTGGCTGGGAAAGGGAGCAGAGAGATGAGTCTGTAGTAGTTAAGGCCCGTCAGGTTGGCAGAAGGTTTCTTTAGCAAGGGATTGATCTCTGCATGCTTCGGGGCATATTACCAAGCCCCTATCGCCACCACAACATCACTTTTTGTGACGTTGTGGTGGCGATAGAGTCAGCGCCCTATTACCAAGGCAGCGTTAAACCACATAACGTGGCTAAAAGGCACGTTAAGTGGCTTAACGCTGCCTTGGTAATAGTGCCCCTTTCACGCTAAACTTAGCGTGAAAGGGCGTGCAGTGGGTGTTGCGGTGGGCGTTCCACCGCAACACCCCATTCACTCGGCACGCTGCCACCTATTATCAAGAGGCGATAATAGGTGGCAGCGCCGAGCTCAAGACCAGGAAAATCCTGGTCTTAAGGTGACGATACGAGGAGAAATGCTTCAATTCTTCTCATTTTTGCTTTTTCTATGTGTGCTGCCTTGTGCAGCACACATGGAAAAAGCAAAATGCCAAGGTTTGTTTATGTACAGGAAGGTGTCCCTTCCTGTACATAAACAAACCTTTTTAAAATGCCATTTGTAACTTACATGTGTGCTGCATGAAGCAGCACACATGTAAGTTACAAAATGGCATTTTAGATTTGTTTATGTACAGGAAGGGACACCTTCCTGTACATAAACAAACCTCCCCTGCTCGCAGACACCCTTGAACTCTGGTGCAAGGGTGCCTGCGTTGGCGTTAAGTCGTGAGACTTAGCGCCATCGCAGCGGAAATGCCAGGCTGCACAATATCCTTGGTAATATGGTGCAGCCTTGCGTTTCCGAAGTGGCGATGAGAGGAGTTAAGCCAAGGAGGCTAACGCCTCTCCCCGCCACTTCCTAGATAATATACCCCTTCCAGTCTTCTGGGAAGGTGGTGGACTCAATGGCGCAGCTGATGGAGCGGCAGAGTTCAGGTGCGATGGAGGTGCCGGCTCTGTTGAAGATTTGGTGAGGGCAGCGATCCAAGGGTCTCCCGAATAGAAGCTCTTCATGATTCAGAAGGGTTCATCAGAGGTAAGGGTGGTCCAGTTGGGCAAGGTCTGCTGGGGTCTGGAGCCATAGGGTGCGGTGGTAGCAGGTGGGGAGGGTGGGTCTTGGGTTGCGAAGCTGTCCAATGGGGTAAACACTTAGATAGAGTAGGCAACATGGGCAGAGAGAGGAAAAAAGCAAACTCTGGGAGGGGGGAAGTAAATCAAGAAGAGAAGATGGAACCACCATACTGTGGGGAGATATAGCACAGCAGAGCATGAAAGGAACAGTACCCTGGTGAGCAAAAGTGCAAGCAACACCCTGAGGAGAAAAAGAATTAGCAACTCCACAAGGGTAAAGAGTTGGAGCCAGCTCTTGGGAAGACATTTGTACACTTTAAATGAGGGTAGTGGCTCCTCAAGACATAGTGCAGCCCCTGCTCCCTCAGAAGAAAGCTAGGGCAGTGCACTGAGGAAATTGTGGGCACCTTAAGGAGAAGAGAATTGTGGGGACAGAGAATGACCAGCGCTAATACACTCTACACATAGGCAACTCCTTTACCAACACTCCTTAAGACAATGCACAATTGAGTACTTGACCAGTCAAAAAACACTTCGGGCCTCTTATAGGAAATGCTACAAGACAATGCATCTGGACTATAAAGCTCATGTTAATGACCTGATCCAACACAATGATGAGGAGGACCTTAGGGGAGGTAAATGTGTGCTGGGAGAAGAAATCAATGGTGGTGGCATGGAAGGATTGGCTATGGCAGGGGCACCTGTGGAGCGGAGCCTGAGTTAACTCCAATCCTTAGGTGGTACAAGATAGGAAGTGGTCTGTTACACGGCATGCAAAAACCATTTGTTTCTGGTGCTTAGTTTGGCTGTTCAGTTTTTTTCTTTTCCAATCCAGGTCAATCATAAAATTGTAAATACAACCTTAAATGTATCGCACAGCCTCGATTGAATGCTTGATTGCAACGCTGAGGAATCATCCCAGGGGAGTACAGCAAAGTACCACAAAATGGGCAAAAAAAAACACAATTGTGAGCTGCAAAAATTACTAATCCATGCCACAATAAATTGGGGGTCTGATAGAGTGGACCCACCAGACTATCTGCTCCATTGGAGTCTTGCAGATCTCCACCAGGCAGACGAGGACTTGTAAATCAGGAAAGTGGTTTTCCACCTCCGCCTCTACTGACCTGGCAGGGTGGTGGGCTAACTGCCAGCATCTGATTGTCTTATGCCTTCATTTTCGTTTTCATGTTAATATCAATTTCTGCCTTTTTTAGGCACATCCAGACATTTGATAGTAATATAACGTGATACTGTTGTGCTGTGTTTTATTAGGTAATTGAAGCAATAAACATATACACCCTAAGAAGCATCTAATGTTCGTAATATTGACAGTTAAGAAGAGAGCATTTGTGATATAATTAAAAGGTCACGTTGCTTCTGTCTCTGAAACACACTAGCTATAAACCAATAGTTCCTCAAGTGAAAAGGCAAACCAAGGGGCAAGCCTGATTTTTAGGTTGAAGTCTACCAGGCAGTGCAGCTGTTTGCTAACAACATCCTGGGGACATTCGGAAAGCTTCCCTGAGAATGCATTCCACCCTTTGCTTACCATTGGCTTTGAGGTTTGTAACTCACATTTGCTTGCTTTCTATTTGCTGGCTGTTAGAAATGGGATTTATGGTTGGCTAGGGCTTGCGCCTAAGCCAGGCAGAAACCACCACTCTAGTCAGGGTAAGGGAGCTACACGCCGAAGATAACCCCTGCTCACCCCCTTGGTAGCTTGGCACAAGCAGTCAGGCTTATCCCAGAGGCAATGTGTAAAGTGTTTGTGCAACACACTCACACAGCAGCGACACACTAGGCACACCACAAAAGAAACTCCACACAAGGTTATATCAAAAATAGCCTTTGTATTTCTCACAAACACATTAGAATCATAATCACAAATGTACACTGTGCCACCTGGCACTAGGCAATACTTTACAGGGGACTATACACGGGACAGGGCCAATCGGGCCACTGTCAGAACCACTAGAAAGCACAAGTAGTAAATATAAAACAACCAGTAACTACTGGCATTAGCACTTAGGCATAACCATCATATCACAACACTTAGCATATGCAGAACATATTAGGCATAACCATCATATGCATCATCACATTAAGCATAAACCATATTATGCATCACATTAGGGCCCTTGCGCCCTACCAGTACCTCAGGTGCTCACAGGCCAACTGGCCGTCCTCGGGGGCCCATCTGGGACTTCCCCGCAATGCCCTTCGTCCAACAAAAGTCAGGGCTCTAAGCTGCCACTGCAGCGGGCTGCAGGCCCAACAGGACGGCACCAGAAATGAGGGGCGAGAGTGTAACCCACCCTGGTCTCTCTTGAGACCCAAAACAATACACCCTCAACATTGCAGCTGCCCGCGATCTGGCGGTGCAGCTGTGCTCTCCAAAATCGGCACCAACAGTGCCTCCTCAGCGCCCCTCACCGGGGCTTCTATGGTGGGCCAAAAAGGAATGCCCCCTTCGTTGTTGCTACCCGCAACCTCGCGGTGCAGCTGGGCAGAATCAGCACTGGCACCAACAGTGCCTGGGGAGCCCCGTTCACCGGGCTCCTCCTGGTGCAATCAATCGGCCCCCTTTGGGGCCCGTCCCCTCTTGCAGAGGTCTGGCCAACTCACAGCCAGTCGGAGCTCAGGGCTCCTTCTATCAGCCTCTAATAGGCACCCGCAGTGCCCGGCACAGGCCCCACTCACCAGGGCATTCTCAGACTTCATCAACGTTGGCGTCGGGTCGGGCTGCACAAACGCTGCCTCACGGACTTCTCCTTCACTTCTGGGCAGACACGTGGGGCTCTCCTCGTCGTCTCGGGAGCCCCGCCCACCACCAGGCCACAACCATGCCTGACTTCCGCGGGGCTCTCCTCGTTCTCCTGAGAGCCCCGTCCACGACCAGGCAATCCTCGCCTGACTTCTGGTTTCTTCCGAGCCCGGAGTACGGAGCGGAGTCTCCACCACGTCTTAGCCCCCAGCAATGCAGCCCAACACACGCTGCACGGCCACACGCTGTTCCTGGCACCGGGTACAAAGGGAAGTAGAGCGCTCACCCCGCACTCACCTTCGTCAGCAGGGGAGGCTCGTCCCGCTCTGTGTCTCCCTCTGTGAGACACCACCATGGGCAGACAGGGCCCCTCTCACGAAGTTTGGAAAGGCAGGACTGGGCAGGGCCCTCCTTGCGCCGAGTGCGCTCTTCAGGGCACGTAGTACAACGTCATCAGGGGCAGAGCTGGGCACAGGCAGGCCAGCACGTAGAGACCCCCAGAAAGCAGCAGCTGGGTCCCACAGCGGTTCCTCCTGTCGCCCAGCAAATCGTTCGCCCCAGAGCAGGTACCAGTAAGCACCAAGCACCACAGAGACATGGGGTCACAGCCCCAATATTTATACCATGCTTGTCTTTGTTCTGCCCTGGTCCAGGGCTTGGGGAACCAGTCCCAACTGGTTCTGGGGGGTACTGAAGCACTTCATATACAGTGTTCACACCCTCCTTTGTCAGGTTAGGCTCTGCCCCCAGACACACCACAGGGGGGCGGAGCCAGCATTGTACAAGGCAGGCACAGACCTATTCAGGGTCAGGGACTACTCCTCCCACTACTCCAAATGCAGGTCTGCTTAATCAGCCTAGCGCTGACTCACCCTGCCTCTCTGGAGCCACACACCTCACCAGCCCCTGTCACTCCGGAGCCAGACATGCAATACACATCAGGCAGGCAAAGACACATAGCGCACAGAAATGCCAACTACTAAAAGTGGCATTTCTAAAATAGTGATAATAAATCTGCACACACCATTACGCAGCATTTATTATTACTATTCCAAACATACCAAACTTGCCCACGCTGCTCCTCTCATATCAGGAATTACCACTGACACACATATCAGGGAATCCCCAATGCATTCCTGTGAGAGGGCAGCCTCACAGCAGTGAGAAACCAAAATGGCTGTTTGTCACTACCAGGACATGTCACACAATTAAGGTACATGTCCTACCTTTTACCTACAATGCACCCTGCCCATATGGCTAGCTAGGGCCTACGTTAGGGGTGACTGATATGTAGAAAAAGGGGGGTCACAGACGTGGCACCCACTTTATGTGCCACGTCACAGCGGCAGTAAACTGCGCGCACAGGCCCTGCAATGGCAGAGGCCTGAGACAGGTTTGAAAGGCTACTTTGGTGGGTGGCGCAATCAGCACTGCAAGCCCAGCAGTAGTATTTAATTTACTGGCCCCGGGTATATGAGATACCACATTACTGGGGACTGATAGGTAAACTAAATACGCCAAACAGGTATAGACCAATCTTACCACGTTTACCATAGAGAGCACACGCACTTTACACAGGACAGCAGTGCTAAAGTGCCCAGAGTCCTAAAACCACCAACACCATGTCAGAAAAAGACTAGGAGGAAGGCAAAAAGTTCAGGGATGACCCTGCAAAAAGGGCCAAGTCCAACACAGGCTCTATTTGTTTTAGGCTGTCCAGATTGAATTTGTGTCTTCTGTTGCTCAAGGCCTGACCTGTATTTTTCCACCAGTACTGGATTTCTGTAAACAGGCCACTCTGCTCTATACCACTCTACACCACTACACTCTACGCCACTACTCCATACCACTGCACTCTACCGTGCACCACTCCACTCTACGCCACTTCACTCGACTCTCAATCTACTCCATGCTACTGCACTCTATGCCACTGCACTCTATGCCACTCTACTCCACTCTGTGCCACTCTATTTTACACCACTCTATTCTAAATCACTTCACTCTATGCCAATGCACTCAACACCATTTTACTCAAAGCCAATGCACTCTACACCCCTTCGCTCTACTCCAACTACTCTGAACCACTGCACTCTATGCCACTATATTCTACTCTGTAACACTCCATGCAACTGCATGCTTTGCCACTGTACACTACCCCACTCTACACCATTGTACTCTATGTCACTGCACTCTATGCCACTCTATTCTACTCTGCACCACTCTACTCTACGCCATTGCTCTCTGCACCACTCTACTCTGCGACACTCCACTCTACACAATGCACTCTATGCCACTGCACTCTTTGCCACTGCCCTCTACTTTGCACCACACAACTCTATGCCACTGTACTGCACTCTACACCAATGCACCCTGCTCCACTACACTCTGCATCACTCCCCGCCACTCTAACCTATTCTACACCACTGCACTCCATGCCACTGCACTCTCCACCACTCTACTCTATGCCACTCTACTCTAAACCTCTGCACTCTACCCTGCACCACTCCACTCTACTCCGCACTGCTCCACTCTACCCTGCATCACTCCACTCTACTCCGAAACAATCTACTCTATGCTACTGCACTCTATGCCACTGCACTATACGTCACTAAAATCTGCTCTTTACCACTCTACTCTACACCACTGCACTCGACGCCACTCTACTCTACGTCACAGCACTCTACACAATGCACTTTACACTAATCTACTCTGCACCATAGTACTATACGCCACTTCACTCTAGGCCACTCTACTCCACTCTTTGGCACTCCACTCTAGGATACTCCACTCTATGACACTCTTCTCCATCAAACTGTACTCCACTCTACTCCACAGTGTGCCACTCCACTCTACAACACTCTACTCCACTCTACGATTCTCTACACAACTCCCCCTATGCTACTCCATGCTATTCTATTACACACTACTTCGCTCTACTCCTCTCCACTCTACGCCACTTCACTCCAATCTATGTCATTCGATTTTACGCCACTCGCCTCTGCAACACTCACCTCCACTCTATGCTATTTCACTCTCCTACACTACTCCACTCTATGCCACTCCACTCTACGACAATCTACTCTGCTCTACGCCACTCTACTCCACAATACTCTACTTCACTCTGCGCAACACCCTCTATGCTACTCCATTCTGCTCTACACCAATACACAACACTTAATGCCACTCCACAACACTTTATGCCACTCAACTCTACTCCACTCTACTCCCTCCACGACACTCCACAAAACTTCACTAGTCCACACAACTCCCTGACACTACATTTCACCCCACTCCACTCCACGCAACTCTACTCTACACCACTCTACTCCACTCCACGCTACTCCATAACACTCCACTCTACTCCACTTTACGACGCTCCAATCCATGCCACTCTCCTTTACCCTACTAACTTTCAGCCATGCTGAACAGCAACCAGGCTGGTGTACAACATAGCTAAAACATATTGGCAAAGCCAATAGCTCTTGCGAGACCTATTGGCTTTGCTAATGCTTGCTACTATTAGGGCTCTCATTGCTGATTTTGTTGTATTACCATTTGTTTCAGATGTTTGCAGTATTACAACAAACGCTGTGATACTGCACCCTCTTGGTTTTCTGTATGCCTATTTCACTAGATTAAATCTGGAGGAATATGCTCAGAGAAAACTGTCTGGAATGTCTGAACAATATTGGAAATTGGTGCAAAAACAGCAATGCCCATAGTAATTACTCCTTCTTTATGGGAAACTTGGAATTGTGCAGTAATTCAGCAACCTGGCATTACAAAACCCCACAGTATTAGCAATTCCAAAGTAGATTTACTGAGTGGTGTTCCTGCATCGATCATCATGGAGCACTAAATGTTTCAGAAAGTACCTCTACAGATGTATCTAGTTATCATTTATATAAGATTTTAAAACTATGCTTAAAAACTAACGGGCTAATTGAACAAAGGTCTCTTTAGGGCCTAGTTTCATTTCAATGTCTGACTGGCTCTATCCAGTGACTGCCTTTAATCACAGTGACAACAAGCATTGGCAAAGCCAATAGGTCTGGCTTTGTGTTCGTCAGTTTTTGTTTTGTTTTGTCATGTATTTTCAAACTTTATTGTTATGGAAGCTGCTAGGTCCCCATCAATCCAAAAAAGATATTAGCAAAAAGCACAATTTTTGGGGGTCTCAAAATGCACAGTCAAACCTGCTATATTTATAAATTACTTTTACCATGTCAGAAGGGGTGGATTCTTGTAGGAGTGGCGTCTTGCGTGGGAGTAGGGGCTTTGAGTTCATCACCACTGGTCAACAGCGGAGAGGAAAGAAAGAGGGCAGGGGTTAAAGGCTGGCACTGCCCGAGTGACACCACCATCACAAAAAACAGAGTCTTCTAAGGCTGCCTGACATCCTAGGGAGCCTGTCAGATGTTGGCTGTGCAAAGCCTTCACACAATGAACTGAAAACTCGCTCTTTGTAAGGGATTCCAGCTCACAGTGTTCACACCATGAGATATGGGCTCTTCATCAGGAACTGTGCAAAGTGAGCCAATATCATGTGATGCTGTGTGAGCATTGAGGTCTGCATAGTAGTCCCTGGCTCTTAAGAGACTTAATATGTGTGTGGACTTGCATCTTGTGAAAATAGCAAAATGCTCTCATTCCCAGTGAAGTCAGCCAATGGCTGAAGTGGTCTGACCCACTGACACTAGGGCTGGTGCTAGGCATGGGAGGTGTAGGCAGCTGACAAAGGACCTAAGCTCAGCCCATCAACATGGGTCCCCACACCAGTGCACCGCAGCCAGGCCATGACATCCTACAATTCACTCTCTCCCATACTGCTCTTCTTGTGTCATCCAACTGAGAGCAAGATGTGTCTTAGACTCCAATTGCAATTGCAGTGGGCCTGTAGAGAAGGCCCACTCCCATGGGCCTCATTGCATTATACCATAACTGCGAGACCTAGGGGAGGGGTGCCTTCCCCATGGCCTCACAGTACTGGGTCATTGCTGAGAGGCCCAGGAGAGGTGTGAGTCCAAGGTCTGTGGGGCTCCCTCCCTCTGCGCCTCTCAGCCTTCAATTGTGGCTGTGAGGTCCAGGAGATGGGTCTACCCTCCACTGGGCCTCACAGCACTACACCATGCCTGGAGGGCCCCCTTCCCTGGGTCTATCAGCACTAGACCACAGCAGCAAGGTGTAGGAAAATGGGGGCCCCTCCCACGGGCCCGACAGTGAACAACCATAGCTGTGAGTCTCAGGGAAAAGGACTCTCTCCCCTCTGAGTTGAAGCTTTCGATCATGGTGGTGAGGCCCATGGGAGGAGCATCCCCTCCCTAGTGCCTCGTATCTCTAGACCATGGTTGTGAGGCCCAGGGAAGAGGTATCCCCTTCATTGGGCTCTGCTCCTCCTAGCGCTAGAGCTCTACACCATGGTTGTGAGGTCTAGAGGATTGGGAACCCCTCCCCTGTGCCATGGCTATGTGCTTGGGCCAATGTGAGGAGCAGAACCATCAGTAGTGCAGCAGGCAGCGGCAACGAGCACTGACCGGAGGTAGAGGGGTGGGGGTGGGAGGGGGAGGACGTGGGAGGTAGGGGGTTGGAAGGGGGAGGACGCGGGGGAAGCGGGAATAAAAGAATGTAAATAAAAACGTACCTTCTCGCCACTTCCTCACCTCCGTAGTGCTCCCTCGCTCTGCCTTACCAGAAGTACACCCAGGCGACCAGTCAGCCAATCACAATGCTGCCTGAGCAGCATTTTGATTTGTCTGAGTGGTGTGTTTCGGTGCTCTGACACTGACTGTGGGCCTGAGCATGTTCTGCATGTAGGCTGTAATGCAGTGCCAGGCTCCAGGGGTGCTCAGTACTTTCAAATTATGACTGTATTTTACTGTGAAGCTAGCAGAGAGGGGCAAGAGGATGCTTTTACTTTGTATGAGGACCCATAACACCATTTCTATGCTACGACTGCCTCTTCCATGGACCTCACAGCCAATTTCCAATATTGAGAGGCCCAGGAGAGACCCTCCCCCCTTGGTCATCGCAGCCATGGTCGTGCACTGCGGAGGCCCAGAAAAGGGGGTCTCTCTCAGGGACTGTAGCTATCAATAGTGCAGCAGATGCAGTGACACTAGGGTGCAAGGATATTGGTGAGTGAGTTCACCTAAATTATGGCTCTGTTTTACTGTCCAGCAAATGAACATACCAATTAACTTGTATCAGGATTCGTGGCACAACTGTGACATCACTAGACCCTCTCACATTTGCTTCACAGACCTGCGAGGCCCAGGAAAGGCCCATTCTCACCTGGACCTCGCAGCCATCATCCTGTTGGTCCTCGCAGCACTGGGCCACAGCTGTGAGGCATATATGAGGAGGCCCTTCTTAGGGAAAAAGCTATCAATAGTGCAGAGGCTAGGTAGCCCTGTGTGTTTATGAGCCCAATGCACCCAAAATATGGCTGTTTTTAACTGTCCAGTTAGTAGCTTGGAAAGAGGGGTATTTACCTTGCTTGTATCAGGTCTCATGGAACCCATTGACACGCACTGGCTCTCCTCCCCTTTACCTTAGCCATGGTCCTCTACTGTGAGGCCTAAGGGTGGGGAGCCATGACCGTGAGACCCAGGCGATTACGCCTCCTTGAGGGGGCTGAGCTATCAATAGTGCAGCAGGTGCAGTGGCACCACACCCTGAGGTCATTAGGGGCCCAATATACCAACATTACGGCTGCAGTTTCCTGCCCAGCCAAAGGATGGGAGTGACCAATGTCCCTTGCTTTCACCAGGACCCATGATCCAATGCAGTGAGGCCCAGCGAAGCAGTCTGCCAGTGTGCAGAATTTTCCCTCATTTTTGATGTTTCTCCTGCATCCTGCAGTGAGATCCTACAGGATGCCAGATGCCCAACTATCTTTTCTCTTTTGCCCATCAGTACAGGATATAGAACATAAAGGCCATCTAGGAAGCCTGGAGCAGCCCGGCCCAGTGGGACATCACAGCACTGGGAACAACCACAGTGCAGAGGTGTGAGGGGCTGGCATTTGTTAACATATAAAAATGGTACTTGGGAGGTAGGTCGTTTCACAAGAGGGGACTTACACAGGGCACTTTATTAAAATATTTACTTTAGAGGTGTTAAAAAGGTGAAATATAAAAACTGAGAATGAAAAAGCCATAAATGAGCAGGCACCCACCGTAAAATCTTTACATTCACATAATGGCCACTAAGCCTATGAGAAAATGACAGATATGGATAATAAAAGGCCCATGTGGAACATAATTGGCCAAGGGTAAAACAATATGGTCAAACAGAACCAAGACTGCAACACAGGACTGCTTATTTCAAGACCCATAATGCTTTCACTATACCACATATTTTATCTGTTAAAGATGTTGAGGGCCTGATTTATGTCTAAAGGAATAAAAATCCTAAAATAACCTCAGCAATTTTTGTAACCCTCTCATAAACATCTTCATGGTGAAAAAACAACTGCGTTAAGTGTCTTATGAATTAGCAACCGAAAGTTGGTTGCCCTTTTGGAGAGGGAGCCCTAGGGATAGGGTCGTGAGAGCAGAACCTGTTGTTCACTTTTAGATGTTAGTGACAGATGGGAAAAGGAGATGATTCTTGTCATCTAGGGATCTTAGCCATGGTCCTGGCCTAGTGCTGTGAAGGCCAGGAGAGGAAGAGCCCTACACTGGGCCTCACAGCCCTAGACAATAGTTGTGATCCCCGGGCACGGCCCTCACTCATTTGGGCTTTACAGACATGGTCAAACACTGAAGGTGTGTGTGGGGGGTGGCATACACCAGCCTCGCAGTGCTAGATCATGGGTGCGAGGTCCAAGCAAAGCCCCTCCCTCTGTTCGACCTCACAGTTTTGGTCAAATATTACGAGGCCCAGGGAATGGTCCTCAGGTTTGCCTTTGGTAACTTCTGAAGCTTTTTGGTTGCGAACTAGAGTGGATGTTCCCAGATCCCAGTCCACTTGTGCACAGAATCCATCCAGCAGTTTGTAGCATAGGGACATTTCAGATTTCACATGGCCATGTCCATTCAACAAAGATCTGCTTTGTTTGTGCAAAAAGTAGCTAATCATTTATATTATGCTAAAAGACCATTCACAAACTTTTAGCAGATTTGACTAATTGAAACTGTGCAATAATCATCATAATTTTTTTAACTTTATTTATACATTTTGCATCAAATAAACATCACACCAAACATGGAAGGTACATCTCAGCAGCACGGAAACCATAAGCAATGTTAGGCAATCGGGTGTTCTGACAAGTGTGGGCAGCAGATCAAGTTTACTATAGATACACAAGTTGAGTAGCAAAGCACATTAAACAGTACAGTATGGCCGTACCCTATTAATAGTCTGTGAGAGGTAAGCTTGTGTGGTTACAGGAGACCAATTTTCCCCACATCTTTGTATCTGCAGTACTTGAAGCTCTGGTCCACTCTCGTTTAGGAGTGCGGCAGGGGAGCTCTGTGAGTTACACAGGGAGCTAGTGAGGTCAGGCTAAGCCCAGGGCGAAAGTGGTGTGGTGTTGCTAAGGATTGTGAGGCCGGGATCGCGAGTTGTAGGGGTTGCTGGCTCGCTGCGTGACGCTGCCCATGTGACAAACGGAGCCCAGATATCCTTGGGCCTGGACGCCGTGGGCATTAATTCCCAATACGCCGTCAGCATCTCCTGACAGTAAGAGATATCCTGTATCCATGTGTTTACTTTGGGTGCGCTTTGTGACCCCCAGTGTATCGTAATGCGTCGCTTGGCCAGGAGGAGCATCATGGCCGTCAGGCGGCCCGTGTCCGGAGGTGCTTTTGCCACATGACCCATTAAAGCTGTGAGAGGGGTGCGGTTTAGCTGGAACCTGTCACGTCCTGAATAATATCAAATACCTTGTGCCAGAATTGTGAGATGGGCCGGCATGCCCATGCTAAATGGCGGAAGGAGGCCTGCGCTGTAGTACATTTCCAGCATGTGTCGTCTGGACTCAGTCCCATCTTGTGCAGTTGTATGGGCGTGCGATACAGTCTATGTAGGTATTTGAAGTGAATGAGCCAAAGCTTATAGTGAGGTGAGAGACATCTGAGCTGGGCGCAGCAATAAGCCCACTGTTTCTCAGTAGGGGGTGGGGTGAGATCCCTGCTCCACTGCTCCAACGCCGAGGGTGTCATAACCGGCGAGGTGCGTTGTGTCGTGTTGTATATACGAGTAATGAGTTTCTTGGGTGACGGCTGAGCTAGGATGTTCTCTAGTGCAGCTAGTTGCGCCAGCGCAGAAGGGAAGGTGGAGTGAAGTCGGCTGCAGTGGGCTCTAAGCTGGTGGTATAAAAACAGTTCCAGGACTGGGGTCTGAGCACTCTCTGAACTGTACGGATTATCCAGGAATCTGTTGTCTGGTAAAGGTAATTAAACGTGACCAATCCCATCTGGCGTGCGCGTTGGATAGAGCTAGTGTCTTGCATGACAAGAATGCTGGGGTGATGTGCAAGTTGTGTCGATGAAGCATATAGTAATGGTAGCTTTGCACAGCGTCGAAGACCCTCTCACGCCAAACGCAGTGTCTCCACTGTGTTAATTTCTTCCTTCGGTATTTTGTATGCATAATAAAGTGCTGCTGGTAGCGGGACTGGCGAGGCGACGTCTTTTTCGATCACGACATGAGGCTGGAATGGAGTGGGGTGCAACCAGAAATGTAGGTACTGTGCCTGAGCGCTTAGCGCATAGAGCTCAATATCCGGTGCTCCAAGTCCCCCCTATTTGAGCAGTAGCGTCAGCACTTCCCAGGAAATACGCGGTTGTTTCCCCGCCCAGGTGTGAGTTATGAGGAGAGAGCGCAGTTGTCGTAAAAAGGCTTGTGTGAGCATGAGGGGTATATTAACGAACAGGTACAGGAGTTAAGGTAAAATTATCATTTTTGCAATAGCAATTCTGCCAGCTAAGGACAACAGCATCCTAGCCCAGATGGCTATTTTGTTCTCGAGCCAAGTGATCAACCTGCCATAATTCAGGCGCCATATTTCTTGTAGATCCCTACTGAGCCATATTCCCAGGTACTTTACCGCACTGTCTGCCCAGGTCAAGGGGAAGTCCAGTGCAAGCATTATAGGGGCCGGTGTTAGGGCGAGGAGCGTTGATTTGGCCCAGTTTACCTGTATGCCCGACATGCCACCAAACAGTAGGATCTCACGTAGTGCCGGGTTAAGGTTAGATTCAGGGTCACGTATGTAGAGTGTGATGTCATCGGCATACATTGATATTATCAGGCCCCTGTCCGAGAACCCCAGTCCCCTGGCCGTGTGATGTTGTCTCAGCCGGGCCGCTAGGGGTTCCATTGCTATAGCAAATAGCAGGGGCGAGAGGGGACACCCCTGTCTGGTGCCACAGGACACAGGGAACGGGTCAGATATTAGATCGTTTACCTTGAGCCTGGCCGTAGGGCGCAAGTAAAGCAGTTGGATAAGTTTTAAAAAGTTGGTACTCATGCCAATTCTAGGTAATATGGTAAAGAGAAATGGCCATTCCAGGGAATCGAACGCTTTGGTAGCATCCAGGAAAGCCGCCAAGGCAGGTAGGTTCGGGTCAATTTGATGGACGACTGAGAAAAAGGTGCGCAAATTATGTGAGGTAGAGCGCCCTGGTATAAACCCAGATTGGTCTGGTCTGGCCACAGTTGGGAGAAGTGGCTGCAGTCTGTCTGCAAGTAGTTTAGCAAGTATCTTTGCGTCAATGTTGATCAGAGATAATGGACGGTAGGCGTCACACATGTTGGCTGGTTTGTCCGGTTTTAGAATTGTGATTATCACAGCATCGCGCATTGTAGGAGGGAGGCATCCTCTTTCAAGTGATTCCTGATAGACTGCTAACAGGTGAGGGGCCAGCTCTTCAGCATATGCTTTATAGAAGGAAGGCGTCAGCCCGTCGAGCCCAGGAGCTTTGTCGCCAGGCAGGCCTCTGATCACCCGAATAATGTCTTCTGCCAAGAAGGGTTCGTCAAGGTATTCGCGATGGGCATCGATCAACCATTCTAGCTTGATGGAGTCCAGGTAGTTCAGTAGTTCAGGGTGCCGGCTAGACTACGTGGCGGTGTAGAGAGTTGTAAAAAAATCCTTCATTCTCCCTAGTGTAGCAGACTGCCCCCGGATCGGGCTGGAATCTACGTCTAGCAGTTCAGTAATGTATGAGGAAGCACTTTGCGGTTTAAGTGAGCATGCTAGGGCCCTCCCCGGACGGTCTCCCTCTTCGTATCTACGGGCGGGAGCATTCTTTCCCAGGAAATGTGTCTCACGAACCGCCTCCGCTTCATACTCGGATAGCTTTTCCGAATAGTGGCTACATGTGCAGGGACACCCGTGTGGTAGTATAGTAGTTCTTTTTGGTGTATCTCTTCCTCCAGTTTCTCCAAGGTGGACCTGATAGAGTTTAAGACCCAAGATTGTTTAGCTATGCAAGTACCCCTTATGACAGTTTTAAAGGCTTCCCACAGTGTGGAGGGTGAGTCCACTGATTTTTCGTTGGTGGCGAAGTACTGCTGGAGTTCTTCGCGTACCTCTTCTCTAAAAACCACGTCCACCAATGCGTGCGGCGGTAGGCGCCAACTGAAAGCGCGTGGCACCGACAGCGGTATAGTCCAGGTGAACAACACCAGTGCATGGTCAGACAGGGTGCCTGGTAAGTGTTTGAGCAAAAGAATGATGGATTTAACCCAGATCCTTGTGACTGGGGTGAATGTTTGCATTGTCCAGCATTCTGTCCATCAATTGTTTCTTTTGCAT